>ML796545.1:121491-145244 GCA_009831015.1 Picea engelmannii
ACATGGTTAATTATTATTATTTATATATTAATTTTTCCAATCTTTAAGAGTTTATTATCCAAAACAATTCTTCCAGGACTACAATATGGGCATGTGATTTTGAGAAAGAATATGGGAAAGTAATTCATCTTTGGCTTTAGAACAATGTGATACTTATTCCATTTCATTCTTTCATTATTGTTATATTATGAACATGTTATAACGGTTGATTTTAACTTTAGCTTGTCAATCATATGGTGTTTTCATACTGTTAAATGTTATATGCTGCCCATAATTTCTTATTCCATTTTTTTATGTGTGATCAATCAATCATTTGATTATTATGAAATTTATTTCTAATGTTAAATGATGGATAATATCAATACCCAGAATTGAGTTTTCTTTCGTTCCTAAATATTGATTATCTTAAGATCGCACAATTTTTAATTAGTTGTCTTCCTGTTGTTATTAATTTACTCCAATATCAAATACTTCTTTGAATGTATTCTGGAAGTGATAGTATTGTTCTATTATAGGTTTCCCTTAACAACAGTACAGGCAGGAGCTCATACAACACAAAAAGATAAATACCAGTTTCGTTGATTAGCGATAGGTTATTATCTGTGTTATTTAGTTTAGTTGTTTATGAATGAAACAATGAATGTATGGTTCATCTTTGACTATCCACATGTTCATGTTTCATTAACTTTTTCGCAAGATTCTTTAAATTTATAAAAGAAAAACAATAAATATTTCTATGTGCTTTCTTTATCTGCTTCCTAAAAGAAATCATTTTTCACATCGATTTTCGTAAGTTTCGATTAAAACTTGCATCTTGTAAATCATGTAAATAAATGAGACTTGTATATCTTCTGTTTAAATACAACTACTATAGTTACATTTGAACATATGTACATATATATAGTGTGTTTAGTAATTAGTTAGTTATTTCTCTCTTTTATTTATTTCTTTTAGGATTCTTAGATTGGCTAACGGAGCCATTAAACCCGTCAGAATGAGTTACAACAAACGGCTTGGGTTATTTAGACAACCCTGGACCGGACTTGCTCTTCCAGTTGACGGACGGTCAATTTCGCCCGTCAACACATCCTGAATCTCAAACTCATCTAGTTGGGCTACTAATCTAAACTCTTTTCCAGTTTGTACTTTCCTTATTTGTACTCTCTGAGTATTATTCTTAGGAAGATTAGTCTCGATTCTTGTTTCTAGAGATTCTTCATTCCATAGAACTAGGTATAGTGCATTGCTCAAATTTTGTGTCAACTGGTCATTCCCAAGGATATCAGAAAATAACTGAAACCAAAGGTCGACTACATTGTTTGGCTTCCCAGGTTGTCTCATCGAGACTACAGGGTTTCTAGGTGCACGGGATGAAGTAGGGACTTGCATGATCTTAGGGTAACCAACAGGATGAAGGGGTTTCTCTTGCATCTCAAGGCCAAGGATATTCTAAAATATTTCTATGGATTTTTAAAGAATAGATTATGTTTCAGAGGGTCATACCTGTCTTCCTTAGGCACTGCTTTCTGGATCTGAGGTAAATTGTCAGCATCTGCACCAGTCTTTGTTCCTCCACGAGTGATGATATTAATGTTGGTAAGTTGTCCTTTACTGAATCTCTTTATCTTTGAACTTGTGAGGTTAGTTCCTCATTGACGTACCCAATCTTTCCATTTTACAATTAATTCTGAGAAGCCTTCAATTGCGTGCCCATTGGTTTTGTAGTGAGTGCACCAAGGCCACCTTAGATGAGGACACTCTCTAGCCATGTGGACATGATCATCACAATTGTAGCATATACTTGGTCCTCTTCCCCCGATCCTTCCTCCTCTAAAGTCTCCTCCAACTCCACCTCCTGGACCTCTTCCCAGTCCTTAAGGGGTTTCATTCACCCTGAATGTTGTTCGATCCAGTCTGTCCGCAAGTGCATCCAATGCTCTACACTGATTTGTAGCGTGTGTGGTAGATGCACAAAAATCACAATGCATAATATTTGCTATTTTTGAGTACTTATGAATAATGGGGCACTGTCTCAGCCCATGTCCATGGAATCAAAAAATCTTGCAATACTCAACTGATGGTGCTTCTTGATTACCTAGAAAAGAAAGAAACGGGGTTGGGATATGGAATGGTAAATATTTTGATACTTGCACAACTCCTCTCGTGGGTCCTAGTGCATGTCCCATCGGATTATTAGGTGGTCCCATTCCCCTCATTTGTGGACACTCATTTGACGGATGTCCTCCTATGTAGCATCTGGTAAACCATACTTTCGGTTGTCCTGGTCTGGGTATCGTCAATTCTTGAATTGTTTTTGGAAGCATTGATATTTTCCCTTATAGTTGCACTATATTTGTGTTTTTTAGGGGTCTTGTCACTCTCAGGCTCCCAGGATATCCTTCCATGGCTTCAATATTCATTGATTTTTCCAAGGCCTCTACCAAAGAAGCTATCTATTGTTGCATTAATGGAATCCGTGTCAGAGGTAGCAATCCCTGGATATACCATTCTCTTTGATGTTCCTCATGAATTGGATGCACTAACCTCCCTATATCATATTTAAACTTCTAGCTATACTCCTAGGTTGATTCATCTCCCCTTAGTTGAATTTTGCAACTCATACAGAGATTTTTTTTATGATTGAGGTATCTTAAACTATGCTATGAACTTTTTCCGTATCTGGTCAAGTGTGAATGCTTGACCTTGCATTCCTGGAACTCTTGGCTCAATAAAATTCATGTACCATTTGAGAGCACAACCTCTCAAGGTAGTTTGGAAATCAACCAATTTATTTGCATCCAAAGTCCCTCTGGACCTCTAGATTACTTCACACAACAACCATTGTTGCTCAACATATTCATCTCCCTTACCCCAGAATTTTGGGTATCGATCAATCAAATCTCCCACGTTACCATCCATTGTTGATATTACTTCTCCTATCAAAATAAAACCTAACGGTCTTGGTTGCAACCTACTAGGGGATCCAAATATCCTCCCTGTACTCAAACTTCCTGGTTGTGACTGACTAACTAGTTGTACTGGAACAAAATTAGCATATGAAGGTAGCATATAATTTACTACTTGTATAGAAGACACTTGGGGTATGGGTGATTCAGGGTGGGTGCCACTGGCTTCGGGGCAGGTTTCTCTGATATGGGGGGTCTCATTCTCATCCTCTGGAGTGATCTCTTAGGGTGGATTCCCGATATTTCCTGGCATCAAGATTGAATCTTCTCTCTCTTATTCAAGATTCATGGCAACTTATTCTTCTTGTGCTTCTACACATTCTTTGTGTCCACCCTCTCGGGGACTTCTGTCTCACTTAATCTTTGACTGGACAATCTTTCCTGTCTTCTCATCTTCCACAACTCTTCCATATTTCCTTCCTCTACTTCTCCTAGTCTTACTTCTTTCCGCAACTTCTCGGACTGATTTTCTCCTTTCTTTATCTTACCATGCCACCACTTCTCAACTATGGCAGCTCTTTTCAAGGCTCACTCATCTCTTGAGGTCATTTCTTGTTTCTTCCCCCATTTGTAAAAGAACCCTCTCCCCTCTCTCAGGCCATGAATCCACCCCAAGAAAGGGTGTTTACGCTGGCATCTTAGTTGAAGACATAGTTAGCATCCCCTCCTCCATCAAGAAAACCTTAATCCAATGGGGGATTTCTCTTAGAAGTCCTCCCCTTATGTATTTCTTGAAGTACGCTTCTACCCATGAAAAATATTGGTGGTTCTCAGCTACAAACTCGATAATGTATCCTTCTAAGGTGGTATTAACCTAGAAATTGATCGCTCATGTTATCGGACAATCCATCAAATGAAGTTCTATGATCTTTTTTGTATCCCAAGTACATGTTTTCTTAACTCGTTCTTGGAGTTCTGGAGCTTCTTGGAGCCTATTTGTCTAGTGAAAAATTTCTTCTGGGAACTTAAACCAGAATATCGTACTGGTCACTCTATCTTTTTGACTAAAAGACAACCTCCCATGTATCTTTCATAGATTTTCCTCTCAGCTCCGCTTATTTCCCGATGCAGGAGTCACAATTTCTCTCCCACCACCGGTGAATATCTGATCTATGAATCCTCATAAACATTCTCCCTATAGGTTCCCTTTTAATGCAAGTCCCAACAATGAAACCATTTCGTTGGCGCGAAATTGATCAGACCATGGTCCTTCTCAGGTTACCAACAAAAGATACCGAGTATTATAGAGCATTGGCATTTTCATCTCCTCCGAAGAGAAGAAGTCTCACCCGAAGCACAATGAAGACAAAAGGATATGGAAGGGCAAGAAGAATACTTAGGTGGGTTCCTAGAACCTTTAAGATTCACCATGATCTTGCGCAAGATAGTCTAAATACATAAAATATCTGAGCTCATACATACATGAACTAAAGATAATTAAGTTGCGAAAATCATTCGTACACATGGACATCATATGGAGCTTATCACGCATAAAGGAGTACTGTAAAGATACAATGCATAAGCATAAACACATAATGACACATCATATTTCAAAATTTTGGATCCTCCTTTATATGTTATCATTAGAACTTATCAGATATAGACTCAGAGATACAAATTAGTACTCTGGTACAGACTTTTGGATCCAGACTCATGTTGCAGAGCTCTATCTACCCCCAAAATGTATACATATTACATTTACAGAACCTTTTCTCAGCTAAACCCAACAACATCTGACTAACGATAGCAAAAACCCAAGCTATCAACAATAGCCAACAACAAGAACAAAGCCTTTTACAATCGTATACATATTATATATATAAGCTGAGTAGGATCTTCTGAATTGGGCCTCACATGCTTTCTTGTTCTGTTGTAACTGCTTTTTCCTTGCTGGTGTTGTGTTATCCCTTTTCACAACCAATTTACGTTCCTTTAGTTTCTCCACTGTCCATCTCTTTCTGTAGCTTGCGCAACTCATGTTTGACCAAAACTGGGACTGTATTCCTTCTTGTGTGGCTTCCAATCCAAAAATGAAGGGCCCAACAAATGTCCAACGTCAAGTGGTTAGAGTATGATGAGCTTGGGTGTGAATTTTTTGATGGGTGAAAAATACCATTGTTTTCTACCATGATACCCATGTTGACCTAAGGCATAGATGTGTTTGATATATTTTTTACTACCATTTATATATGTATTTTTATTTTGTGACACATCATCCTCGTATTTTCTTCATTGACGATCGATAATTTTCCTTGGGTGACCCAAACACCTCACCGAATTGGCTAACCCGGTCATTGTCCATTAGGGATCATAGATTCCTCTTGCTGAGAAAACACCTTGCTAAAATGGTCGACCTAACCATCGACTGTCGGTGATTTCTCTTGCTAAACCAACCACTTCATCCATTCGACCGATCTAATCATCGACCATTGGCCCTCAAAGTTATCTTTTGGTGATTTAAATTATTCATGAATTTTCGTTAACTCTTGATACTTAGTAAATTTTCGACCCAAAAAAATGAATATGCGATCTCCAAGCGAAGGTGCTATTGACCATTGATCATCTCCCTTTTAACAACCTCTAAAAACTAATCCATACTGTCGATATACTCCACTTCACAAACCTCTAAAAATGAATATTAGTTGTCAATCTGATAGACCTTGCCAAACTCAGAAAAACCTTATAAGTTTTTAAATATACTCAAGATGAATCTAACCCGTTGATCTTGAAATAGAACACAACATCGAACATCAATTCATCAAACTTCGCCCAACTCTAGAATTTCCATTAAAACATGAAATTCAACCTTCCAAGTCGAATTTTAACTTTGCAACTCTGTAGATTGATTCCATTTATCACCACTAAGAGGATTCTATGGAAATTTCAAGCTAAATGGTTTACAAATTTGGTGATTTCACTTTGAAATTCATCCTTTTCCCCAAATCCATCACAAAACAAGCCCATAAGAATGTTTTTTTTTACCAAAATCATGTTGGTTATTGGCCCATATGGTTCCAATGTTTAACCAACATCCCTAATACCATAATGTAATGAGCACCATCCCAACTTAGGTCCATTACATGCATAATTATACATAAAAAAAAAATCTACTAACTAAATTCTTGTATCAAGGACTACAAATTACACACAAATCAAAGATTATCTGATTCCATTAATCAATGCATCTACAACATGATAAAAATGACATGAATGCAATTTAATAAATAAAATAAAAAACATGTAAATCTTATTTAAACCTAGAGAATATGCATGCATAATAAATTAACTCATAAATATAACACATAAAAGAAATGAAACATTTATCTTTTAGAACAATTGTGCAACAAACTACTTGGGATGGTTTTTCCACCCAACCATACACTTTTTGTTTCAAGTTTCAATAGAAATTCACCTCCAAGTCGGGCTTAGAAATCTACAAAAGAGGATGGTCTCTCATTATCCACTCATAGCTCAAAAACCCCCACAACCCATTGTTATTCTCCTACAACTATCTCGATTTTCCATCATTTCTCTTCCTCTCAACCTGCCCAACCCAATGAATGTATTCTTTCACTTCTCTCAATACATTGGGCATTCTATTAATTTATTAGGGTATCTTTGGAATAGGTAACCAAGAATCACACTACCAGGAAACTGAAGGGAGCTCACTGTCAGGAAAACTACCATGCAATAGTAGCAATCACTTGTTGTTATAGTGAAAATCACACAAGATTTCACTCTTTAGGCATGCCAACCTAGATCTTCAGCCTTATTCTCCAAATATGCTCCATAAATGCTCCATAATGCTCAATAATTCACCCTCCATGGTTTCTCCAGCTCCAAATCTCCTTTTCCTCTTCTCTGTTTCATGTTCACACCAAAACATGGCTCTCTCAAACTATTTTAATTTCCCATATGAATTTTTCCTCTTTGTTTTCTTGCTTGAATTACACACTTCCCCAAGTTGATTTTACTCAACATCCATTCTCCCAATAATTATGGGATTTTATTCTTCATACCCATCCTCTTACATGCATTCAATGATTGGCTTTGTGAACACTCAACAACAAAATAAAAGTTTCATATACCAATAGTAATTTTAGGAAGTGGGTTGAATTAATAGACATGGGTAATTCCCCCTTGAACCCCTCTTAAGAATTCTCTTAGACCCTCCCCTCTCTCATGAATTAATTCAACCCTCATATATGTGCATGTCCCTTTAGTAGTTGGTATCACATTTTATTAGTAAAACTTAGAAACAAAATTTGCATATACATCGCTTGGTTGTAGCCACACATTATATTTACATTTAGAATCAATCAAACTGAGAATTATAGTAGGGATGTTACACAATATATGTGGGCTCCCACATCATGGATTCCATTTCACAGTTCCACCACAAAGCTCCATTACAGGTTATAGAGAAAGAGGTTTTTGGCAGTTTGAATACTTTGCAAATGAATCTACTAAGGTTTTTGAACATGAACTGTCAATTTGAGCATTGTCGTTTCCAACTCTTGAGTCATGGAAATTCAAAGAAGAACAATGGTTCCCATGAGTGAATAAACTCTTCACTCAATTCATTCCATTCTTAGAGATTTGGTCATGAAATTACATTCCATAGACCTAAGCATTCAAATGAAAAATAATCCAACATGAAAATTTACCCATCATATAGTAAATTACATAATCATGCATTCTATTCATTTTCCTTAGGAATTTATACAAGTTCATGAATAACAAACATGCATATTTATTCAAACCTTTAAATATGCAGAGTTTATATTTGAAACTTATATGTTCATAAAACTACCAGCCAATCCAATTGATTGAGGGTGAGTGATTTTCCACCCAACTGTAGGCTCTGTTGCACTATTCTCTCTACAATGAGCCATTCCCATGCTAGATCATGATACCACTAGGGAAAATCAAGTTTCTTTAGGAAATTTGTTTTGGGTGTGAAGGCTAGTCTCCTTCACAAGAAAGAAATATCATGAATCCTCGACACCCACCAATTTAGGGCCACCACGAGCTTCTCAGATTCCTTCCTAGTTGTATTTCCTCTACGCAAGGGATTCCCTTCACTACTACATAGTATCTCATCACCCTCCATTAATAGTGTCGATGTTTTTCCAACAAGAATTAACTCACAACCCTCTATCATCATGTCAGGTTAATGACTCCTCTTCTTAAATTTCACAGCAAGGCCTCGAACCTTTTTTTACTCTAATTCCCTAGGTAGTTGCAATACTACTTGTCTGATAGCACTCTATACTAGTTATTTCGTAGGAAAAACAATTGTCCCACCCACACACATTCCTTTGTAGACCTCTTCCCTCTTTTTTCTCTACTCTCCATTTATTTTCCTACCAAATCCCACCTTTCTCTCCAATCCCTCGTCATTTTTATCTTCCTTATCCATAAGGTTCACAATTTCCCTTTTCTTGTGTTAGATGAGTCCGTGGTAAATCGTGGAGGACAAGGATGATCTAGATTCAAATCCAGGAGCTTGATGGGGATTAGAAAGGCCTAAAAATCAATGTTCGCAGAATGGACTCAAAATAGACATGTGCATATGCCTCATCCATACTAACCCAACGCAACTTGAATGAGCTCAAACAGACGTCGTATGCTCCTGATATCACATTCTATTCATTTTCCCAAACATGCAAAAAGTCAAAGAGGTAAGCAGGAAAAAGGTCAACGCTAATGTCAGTGTGACATGTGGAAAAAGGCCATACAACTGACGTGGCAGGGGCACAGTGGACAGATGATGTGGCAAGGATGATGTGTTAGGTGACGTCAGCATGTGTCAGGATGACATCAACATACTGATGTGGCATCACCAGGAGGTGACATGTGTCACACATTTTTTTCATTTTCAGGTTGAGTTGGCATGTACGAACTTGACACATGTCACCGTATGGATGACACATGGAAATCTGTACAGTGACGTGGCCATATGAAAGAGGGACACGTGGAATACAGACCACAGCTGGGAAGGTGATGTGGCATACGGATGACAACTGGGCAAGCATACATCTTGCTGACGTGTCAAAGAGGTGGTTGGCAACTGGGCATACAGATTTGGTGATGTGGGCTAATCCTAGGTCACCACGTGGCCCAATCAGATGGTGCCACCTAGCACCTTGCGGATGCCCAATGACAACTGGGTAAAACGTTTGATAGGCTGGGAGGTTCAAACCTCCGACCTCCTCAGGCACCAACACCTTAAAAATTTGGCACTTATCATTCGGACTGCTTTTGTTTCTTGTTACAAAACTGGTAAAAAAAATTTAAGTGTTAGCCATGGTGGAGAATGAGGGGATAGCCCCGGTCAATAGGGGCCAGCCCCATCCGACCATGGGCTAGTATCCATGGTCGTTGAATCTTTGGGCGCACATGTGGAGTGTGAATAACTAGGAAACATGGCCTAGCATGAGACTAGGGCTACCATGTATAAGGGGCCTACACTGGAAGGTTTGGGTGTGCATGTAGTTAGGACGTGGCCATATGGTCGGAATGCATAGGACCGGGCGCCTAGTTTTGGGGGCCCAATGACCTAGCACCTGGCGTGAGGACACATGGGGTGCGTCCATAGGACCAGGGGCATGCGAGAAAGGGAGTTACACCCATATTTGGAATAAATTAGGTTTTTCACTTTATATTACTGATTTTAATGGATTTTTATGCAAATTTGGTGGATTTTATCCATTTTTTAGGGATCTTGGGCCCTTTTTTAGGCCAGATCTTGGGAGGAAGTTGGGGGATGATAAAAAACTTCAGGCCTATATAAACCAGGCTTTCTTGAGGTCATGGGGGAGATCAATAGTGGTTCATAACAAGTTTATGATGCCAGATTGTTAAGCCAAAGGCCATTGTTATGCAGGGAAGTTGTTGAGGAGCGCACCTTTGCAGGCCATTTTTGGGAGCCTTGTTCATCCGATTTGGGTGCCATCAGTTTTGATGGGTTCATGAGATATGGTAGAACACGACCAGATCATTATTGTAATATTTTTTCACTATCATGATGTACTTGTAAATATTTGAACAGTAATAAGCAAAGCCCACTGAGACAAGGCCCAAAGACATAGGCGAGATCACCGAAATCCATTATCACATTTGTGTTATTGTTTGTTGTTGTTTGATGCTTAATTTCAGTTCTACATATGTGTATATGGCTGTCATAAATCCTTCATAATTTTTCCTCTTTATTTAAGCTTCCTAATCCATTAATGAACACATGCATAATAACTCAACCACAGTCGTGTAAAAGATCATTTCGGATCAAGTGGTATCATAGCTAGTTGACATTTGGAATTTGAGTGTTGCATTTTAACCAGGGAAGAGCTCATCTCAAGGGAGAAAATGGAATCTACAGGAGGAATTTCTCAAGATGATAAGGAGTTCATAAAATCAGTGTTTTCCATGGGGCAGATATGGTGAAAGTGTTGTATGAAGACTACCTGGAACGAAAGAGGATGGTTCAAGTGAAATCTTCAAAGAACAACAAAGAAAAATAAGGATTGAAGGAAGTTCCTTCTACATCTGTTTTAGAAAACACATATCAGGTATGCAGTGAAGGTCCCTCATCATTTTCGCATAATTTCCATCAAGATGGTTTTGGAGCATTTGAAAAACATACAAAAGGTGTAGGTTTTAAATTGCTAACCAAGATGGGTTATGAAGGAAAGGGTATTGGGATTGAGGGTCAAGGAATCATTAATCCCATTGAGGTTGTGGAAAGGCCACAATATTTTGGATTGGGATATGGTGAAGTGGAGCTTGGAGCATCCTCCATGATGGGTTCCAAAACTTTGGAATCAAGTAATGCTTCAAATGGCCAGCTTAAGACATTGTAGTAACACTTCACAAAAGGTAATGGTGCATCACTTCAGGATTGTGGTAGTGAATGAAACTTATCTCCAAGGTCAAGTGAATATCAACATGGAAGGTATAATGGTCATGTTTATATCAATTATCCTTTTGATTATAATAAGCATAATCAAGTAATCCATAACTTTTGGAATAATTATCCATGTACTTATTGTCATTCACCCAAACGTTGTGTTGCCAAGTGTTGGAAGAGAAAAAATTTGTACAAGAAACCTATGTCGACCAGGAAGGAAACATGACATAAAGAATCAACTCCACAATGAAATCAACAGAAGGGTAAACACGTCTGGATGCCAAAAACTCGTTGCACTTATTACAATAGGAGTGGACATCAAAAGGCTAGTTGTTGGAAGCTTAATCTAGAGCTTCATCGAAGGAAGGACAAAATGATTTACCATGTACTCACAAAGGAAGAAGGATTACCAATGAAGCAAGAGGAACAGAATGAAGGAAATAAACCAACCACTTGTCTTTTCCAGAAGTGGATGTCCCATCTTCATTGTATTTTCATTCCATTAATGTAATCACACATGTTGAAATGATGACCTTTTATAGCATCGTTTTTGCACAACATCGTGTTTTGTTTTTCATCCTTATGAGTATGTAATCAGTCAAATTCCATTCTTGTAACCTTTTGGGGAACAAAAGGTCTTTTAGTGTGGAGGTGTGATCCAGATTCAGATCCAGGAGCTTGATGGGGCTCAGAAAGGCCTAAAAATCAATGTTCTCATAATGGCTTCAAAATAGATGTGTGTGTATTCCTTGTCGATATGAACCCAACACAACTTGAATGGGCTCAAACAAATGTTGTATGCTCCTTATATTGCATTCAGTTCATTTTCCCATACAGGAAAAAATTCAAACAGGTCAACATGCAAAAATTCAATGTTGACGTCATCATGATGTCATCATGTTGATGTGGCAGAAGGCTGTACAACTGACATGGAAAGGGCACATTGGATGAATGACGTGGAAATGATGTGGTAGGTGATGTCATAATGGTGTCACCATGTTAACGTGGCATCATCAGAAGGAGACACGTGTCACCCATTTTCGTCATTTTCAGGCTGAGTTGGCATGTAGAAACTTGAAACGTGTCACCGTATGGATGACATGTGGCAGTCCATACAGTGACATGGCCCTATGAAAGAGGGAAACATGGTGTACGAATGATAGTTGGGTAGGTGATGTGGCATAAAGATGACATCTGGGCAGGCGTATGGCTTGATGATGTGTCAGATAGGTGGCAGATGTCTAGGTGTACATATTTGTTTTTTTGGGCCAACCCTGGGCCAACCCTGGGCTACCACGTGGCCCAATCAGATGGTGCCACATGGCACCCTGCGGATGCGCAATGACAACTAGGTAAAAAGTTTGATAGGTCGGGAGGTTTGAACCTCTGACCCCTCCTCGGGCGCCAACACCTTAACAATTGGGAGCTTACCATTTGTTTCTTGTTACAAAATCCAATGCATTTTTTATAAGTGTTAACCATGGTGGAAAATGGGGGGATAGCCCCGGTCGACAGGGGCCAACCCCATCCGACTTCGGGCTAGTATCCAGGGCCATTAAATATTTGGGTGCACGCATGGAGTGTGAAGCACCAGGCCACATGTCCTATCACGAGACCAGGGCTACCCCATATAGGGGGGCTACATCGAAAGGTTTGGGTGCACGCGAGATTAGAACATGGCCATATGGGCAAAATGCACAGGACTGAGCGCTTATTTTTGGGGGCCCAATGACCTAGCACTTGGTACGATGACACATGGGGTGTGTCCATAGGTCCAAGGGCACACGAGTGAGGGGTATGCACCCATATTTGGCATAAAGTGGGGTTTTCACTTTATATTAGTGATTTTAATGGATTTTTATGCAGATTTGGTGGATTTTATCCATTTTTGAGGGATCTTGGGCCCTTTTTGAGGCCAACTCTTGGGAGGAATTTGAGGGATGATAAAAACATTTAAGCCTATATAAACCAGGAATTCTTGAGGCCATGGGGGATATCAGTAGTGGTTTATAACATTTTTATGATGCCAGATTATTGAGCCAAAGGCCATTGTTATGAAGGGAATCGCACCTTTGCAGGCCATTTCTGGGAGCCTCGTTCATCCGATTTGGGTTCCGTAAGTTTTGTTGGGTTCATGAGATCTGGTAGAACACGAACAGATCACTTTTGTAACCTTTTGGAACTATCATGATGTACTTGTAAAGCTTCGAGAAGAAATAAGCAAATCCCACTAAGACAAGGCCCAGAGACGTAAGCGATATTGCCGAAATTTGTTATCACATTTATGTTATGGTTTGCTGCTATTTATTGCTTCATATTAGTTTTTCATATGTGTATATGGATTTCATAACTCCATAATTCTTCCTCTTTCTTTAAGATTCCTAATCAGTTAATGAACACATGCATGATAACTCAACCATAGCCATGTAAAAGATCATTTCATATCAAAGGAGGTACTGGTTGTACCCATATCGCCATGCCTCATTCATTGTGGGTGGTTGGTTTCAAAAATACCAACTCCCTACATTAACTAATTTTTGAAAAAGGAAAAAGAGGGAAATATCTTCAAAATATGACTTCTGGAAAAAAGGACACTAAGGATTTTAGGAAAGGTAAATTTATTCACTCTTTCCCACTCATAGTATCATGGTTAGTATTAGTTCTCCACGTTTCATTCAATTGTTCAACATATTTCATTATATATATACTTGGAATAGAGCATAGGGAAACCCACCAGGCACTTCCCCTCATTTCGAGGATGGTACCCGGGGTAAAACAAATTTTGTAGAAAGTCGAGACTTTTTTGATAGTTACTCATTTAAGATCTCAACATGTCACTTGCAAGAAATGAACCTAGGTAGGGGGGAAAACACCCCTCAACAAAAACCACTCAGACAGTCAATATGAACAGTGTCAAAACACTTCATATAATAGTTTCTTAAGGGAACCAACTATTTATGATTGCCAATGTGTTTGATGAAAAGTTATCCAAATTGGATCATTATATTATTTTTTATCTATCTCAATCCTTTCAAAGTGGAAAAATTGGAGAAATAAGCTTCGAGGGCTATTTTAGTGGTCTGGCCTAGTCTCGACAATTGGTGTTTGCAACCTTTAAGGGCCATTTTGAGGCATCAAATGACATTTTTGTGGATTAAAACTTTCCCATCAAACTCCAAACCCCGTGATTCTCTTTGAAACATTGATACCTTTCAAATGATGAAAAAATCATGTCAATCAGAGATCATATGAAATTTGTTTTCCTCCCACAAGTTGAAATTCTTGTTACACACAAAATTGTCACATCTAAGTCTTGCACCTTTATCACGCATCCCTGACACTATGAATTTTTTTTTGTCATGTTCCCTAGTCATAAAAGAGAAGAAAATACACTTTCTAAAGGTCAAACACATATCTTTCCCCTTGTTATTTGGCTTATATGGAGCATTGAAGGCCCCCTATTATGGCTCAGGGAGCATCACTCTCAAGTTGAGACCCCTTTCTAGACCAATAGGGAGCATCACTCACACCTCCTTCTTATGTCGTTAGGTGTGTCATTCTCGTTACGGTTGTTTTAATCGATCCCACCTTATTCTATTATTTGACTCCGAGACACCCGTGGTGGTTATGATTGAGGGATGATTCATAGGCTCGAGTATCTCCTTTTTGGGTAATCAATCCTAATTTATGGAGAAAAGATATCTACCTTTCCTTGATATTCTAAGTTGGTTGAAAATCCCAAATCCTCTATATAAACAAGGTATCTCAAGGGTGAAAGAGATTATAAGGAAGAAAAGTTTGAAGCATACCAAAATTTTGTTTCATTTGTCAACAAACAATAAGGGGATGGATAGGAGGAGCATTGCAGGAGGCTTGCAACACATCATGATTGTAAGTTCCATTGTTTCTCATATTAATAAACTTGGCCTATTGCCCTATTTTTGTCTCTCTTCAAGTTTATTTATGAATTATTGTGGCCTAGTTATGATAGCGTTTATCTAACTTGCTAGAAATGGTAGAAGAAGAGGATAGTTCTATTTCTTTGCAGGTAGACTATGTTTGGATATTGACTAGATTGAACAACAGAATGATAATGAGCAACGAGGAAAACCGACACAAAAAGGTGCCTCTTTATCTTCCTCTTACTCTTTTATTTCATCCATACATATATGAAAATAAATAATGTTAGTGTCCACTTATTTTAGTTTTCTAAGTTGAAGAAAACCCAACTAAGGGGAGTTGAACATGTCTGCAGGGTGATATTTCTCACAGCAGGTTTTGGTGACCATACTGGGGAACGATTTTTTCCTTGTTTTTTATCCTCTCGTTTCTTAATTTCTTGATGGCTGATTGGTTTCTAAAGTATTGTTTTATTTTAACCTCCATTGAATAGCTTACAGATTTCTCATAACACTTTGGTTGAATCTAGGTTGAGTTTGAGCCTGTTTTCCCTTCTTTTTTCAGTAGTAAAACTCCTCTCTATTGGCCTACAGATCGAAACTGACACTCTCCTCTAGGATTTTTAGGAGCGTCACCATAAATTTGATTCCTTGTATCCTTGGTACCAGGAGTGTTACCCTTTCCTGGGTTGGTTTCTGGTCTTTTTAGTCTATGTTTCTCAATCTAATTTTGTCACAGGCTCTTCTATGATTGTGCTAGACTTTGATTGTTTGGTTTTGATTATGAGTATCACTCTTCTTGTATTTTTTTTTGTGAATTACCTCTAGTCAAATTTTGAAAAGGTTATAAGTTTTTCAAGGTTGATCAAACCCTTGAAACTCAGTTTCGGTTTTCAGTAGTCTTTTTCTTGTCATATTATACATGTGTTTCACTTATGTACTTTTCTTCTTCAAAAAAATTTCAAGCATTCTACTTGTCAATTTTGGGATCCTTTTCTACCTATTTGGGAGTAATTTGTTGACAATTGATTCTTTCATTTCACTTCTATTTTTAAATCCAAAATTTTTAAGAGTCAATTGTGCTATCAGTTGGTCTCGAATCCTTTAGTTTTAAGACCTTTTAAGAGTGATTGCTTTCTTTACTAGTGCATCTTTGTTTGAGAATTCTTTTTCTCCCTGTTCTCTTCTATCTTAACTTTGAACTATTTCATGCTCATTGAAATAAAAGAAGAATTAAAGGAATTGCATTCAAACTTATTTGCATGTTATTATCAAACAAAGAAATTCATGCATTCTAAATCATTAGAAGTAGAGTTGTAGTGAATTTTTTTTAAAGAACTTAATAGTCATTGGTTTTTAAAGAATTCTATTTTGATAATTTGGCAAACATTTGGATTCTTCATTTAAGTTAATTTTTTTTTGCAAAGAGTGTTGCATTCATCAAGTATTATGTTGAGTTTTTAATGGTATTTTGAAGAAAAATAAATCTCTTCTCCCTCTTGTAAGTAGGATTCATTGAAAGAAATTATGCATTTCATTTTCCTACTGCATGGTTTTTGGATCAAAACATTATTAGTTTCATCTCAATCTACCCTTCAGTAAAAAAAATCTAAAGAATCAACCACATGTAATTAAAATAAACTAGACTTTTTATTTATAGAACACCAACAATAGTCTAGGAATTAGAATCTTTGGACTAGGAAAGTGAGAAAATTGTCTAAGATTGCTAAACAAATTGTAGAGTACTAAAGAGTTGTCAAACCTAGTTGTCATATAGGATTATCCAGGAACCCCCTCTAACATAGGGGATAAACACAAGGTCACATGCGGAAGAGTAGTGTATATTACCCCTCCAAAGATTGACTAATCATAGCGAACATAGCGTATATTGGGGGTTCTTCTTGTGAAACCAATATTTTCATTTGGTCTTGGTGATTCGTGAATCTCTAATCCATTCAGGGTCCTCAGGAGTTTTAATAGTCCACTTGTCTTCAATTCGCTTTAAGATTTTTGTAATTAGATATCCTACCCATATGTCTTGACTGTTGATTATACTCCCTTAGAGGTCGAATACGAGAAATAAGCCTTAGTGACCTTTCCTAGGTGTCTACAAAGGTGATCATGGTGGGATTCTCAAGGTACTTGGGGCAGATGTTGTATCATACCTTCAGTACCCTTGGAGGGTTGTCTTGCGAAGCAAGGGTCACTTTCATCGAGAAGGGTTGATGCATGGAGGTTTGGGTAAATACTTCCCATTTCTTCCCTTACGAATTGATATTCCGTCTTCAGAAGATCCTACCATCTATTGTTTTCCTCGTTGATTACCTTTATCATTTTTAGGGGTGTGTTCTTTCTTAACTTGTAGTTGTCCCTAGATTTTTTTTTTTTATAAATCTAGTCATCGACAGTCTTTGCAGGTCTCGTAGGATGTAAGGATTACCTTTGGAAGGTTACAAACCCTTACTTCCTCATTCACCGGAATATCATTCACAATAAATAATAATAAACAAAGAAGTTATCTCTAATATTGGGAGTGTAATTTCTCCTTTACCTGAACAATTCATAGAAGGGGGTTTTGTTCCTCCAAACCCACCCTTAACTGATCCTTTTGGACCAATTGTTCTACAAACACCTCCTTCAGGAGATTTTGAGTCTTCCCTACAATATCATCCTTCCAAATTACCACTCATACCATATGAAGAAATTTTAGCCATAAAGTTTGGAACATATGACCCTACAAAAGGATTTACTACCCTTGTTCAAACATCTGGATTAGTTGATCATAGTCAAACTCCTGCTATTACTCCTTCTACTTTGTGGAGAACATGATATTCAAGCTAGGACATTTTCCTTAAGATGGTTATGAACCCAACACAACCTCTTTCTACTGTGATACAATCACCTAGAGCCTATCCAATAAGTTCATATATAGGTAATACTTCTCCTATTGCAATTCAAGTTCCAAGTAGCTCAGGTTTTCTCCTTCCTAGTCAATTAAGAAATAGTAAGACAATTTCACACACTGTACCTTTGAAAATTGAAAGTTCATTTATACCACAAAATCCCATTGTGACACCTCCTCCTCTTAGACTGTAGAATCCTATTGGGACACAAGTTTTAGCTGGGGGGAATTTTATTTCATTGGATATAATCCTCTTGGTAATATTTTTCCTTTTAGTGGAAAATACCATCCATTACGTAACATGTGACTAGAGGAAAAGTTATAGGACAATTTCTAAACCCTTTTGTTGGAAGCCAACAACATCCCTTGGGGAAAAATGTTTCGGCGGGACCAACATGGGGAAAACCGCTCAAGCGAGACCCTCTAATCCTACTCCCTCAGGAATCTATTCTGGGAAACCATTTCCAAGTCTTTTTAACCCTACCTGGGCTCAACAAAGTCAAACATGTTTTCCTCCACAAAGAAACATACCTAGTGAACCAGTGAACCCTGACCATTTTTCCCAAATTCCTCAATCGGTTAATCCCTATTTTATTTCCCAGATTCCTCAATAGGAAACTATGGGAGGAAAATTAGGATATAATGTGCCTTTGTAATTGAGTTATGGTCCTATTGGTATTTTGATGCCCCATCAGTATTACCAGTATCGTCAAAGCAATCAAGAATTACCTTTCTAGCCTCTTTAGACCTTCCATACTTGTCGAGATTGAAAAATGATCCCATATTACATTCTCCTTTCTTGCAAGTAATTCCTACCAAGTTAGCATATGATATTCCCAAGTTTGATGGAAAAACTGGGGAATACCCCAATAACCATGCTATGACATTCCATATTTGGTGTTCATCTGATCCAGATTATTTTTGGCAATAAATGAGAGACAAGATATAATAAAGAAATGTACAGAGATATATCGGATATCCAATAATATAACATAATTGTATCAGATATATAACCATAAACATAGAGATACAATAATACACAATTTTCTATTAATGAGTGAAAATGTACAAAGACTGTAAAAATACAGAGTGAAAGACTCGCTAGAATGGTGGCAACTTATCTCTGAGAAGAGATGTGACGGATACTCTCATTCACAAGAAGATGATTTTGAAATGAGGATCCAAAATCATTTTTATCATAAAGAAAATCCAAAACCCTAACCCCAAAAGATGAAAATCCAACAATTTTGTGGACCCTCTTTTGGGTAGTTTGGTGTATCAACTTCCTAGGGGTGTAACTTTGGCATACGATCTTTGTTTGGGGTGCACGACAGCTCATTGGAAAGGTATTGTCGAGGATATTCATTTAGGGGGATCAATCAAAGCCTTTAGATAACACTGAGAATATTGATACCAAAAAACCTTCATTTAGGCCTTCAAAATGGCCTTGGAAGTTATAAACTGCTAAAAATAGTAAATTACCAAAATTGACAGAAAACGTTTTTGAGCCAGTTGGAAAAGGTGTGTGGCCACAGATATCCACATGGATCAATGCTCTATCCTTAGGAATAAATTGTCTCCATTGCACTGAGTTCCCGGGGGAGAGGGAAAAGCATTTGTGGAATCTACATCTTGATGAGCTACTTGCCTTGTTGGATAAGTTGCACTGCTTAGCTTGTTGAAGGTTTTCATGAACGTGTGGCTGGAAGGGTTGGACCTTTTTAACCAATATGGCTACATGAGATGCCTATGTGAAAAATCAATCTTTACACTTTTTTTCAATCTTGTCAAACTTCTTTTGTTAGATAGAAGGTGCTTGGGTCGAGGCTGTAGTGGTTGTACTATCCTTCTGTTCACATTTTGAACAAATTGTGAAGAATATGAAATTTGTAGTATGATATACTACCTTGCAACATTGTTTAGGTGGAACAATAGTCAGAACTACCTCTGGTATTATGTAGATATGACCCCCAGAGAAACAATGACATTATGGGATAGAGACTCATAAAAAACATGGTGTTTCCACATAGATGGTTGGCCTAATAGAAAATCATAGAAATCCAGTGGGGAAGAATCACATAATACCTCATCCTTGAAGGGATGGATGTCATATGAAAATCAACATTGTTGGCTAACACATAGATCACGTCCCTGGTGAAGCCACCCGATGTTGTATGGTTGCAGGTGTGGTGTTGTTGACAATCCCATCTATTTGATGACCTCTGCTGAGATGAGGTTCTTCTAGGTTCTGTTACAAAAAATTAAATGCAGCGGGGTCCCCTTCCCCCACATCTGTAAATGAAAAAGGCGTGCCCCCTTTTCAGGATCTGTTGGTTCTTCTGGTTGAATTGATGCAGTCGTGACAATAACAGTGAGGTCTGCGTCAATGATCTATCTTTTACAAGTATTTTCATAATCAAATTATGAATCATGGTTCAACTTCTTTTCTTTTATCTCGACAACCAACGACTATTTTGAGTGACATCCATCGGTGTTGTGCCAGGGGCTTTTGTGGAAATCACACCATTTTTCAGTGTCCTTCTTCATCTTCCTGTGACCCTTCCTTTTGTGTGGTTTGGATTGGTTTTCAAGAGACTGTTTGTTAGGGTTGTCTTTATCATACTTTGGTTGTTACGGATTTGCAGAACCAAAATCCCATTTTTTCTGGTGCTAAAATTTCTGCTCGATTTTAACAACATATCGATAAGCAACATCGAGTGCTGAGATGTCTAGAAAATCCATTTCAGTTTGGATGTATCTGTGTAGAGATCCTTGTTATTTCATAACCAAATGTTGTTCAGAGTATTTGATATTTATCTTGGTGTGCAAGGTATGAAAGGTATTGGTGAACTTGAGAACTTCTCGGCCCCTTTCTTGTTGTAGTGTGGTCAATCTCATGTACTGGTCCTCATAGTTGCTAACAGGGTAATACTATTCCTTTACCACATCCACATAAAAATCCCAAGTGAGATCGACCCCATATACTCTAGACTCCTCTGTGGAAATTTTCTCTTAGTAAGTTTCCCACAAATATTTCACATGGGGGAGATCCTGAAAGAGTGCAAAGGTGATATTTTCCTTGCTGAAAAAATTATGAACAAAGAAATAACCTTCTAACAGATTTAACCATTTGTCTATGGCCTCTGCATATATCTGACCTTCAAATAAGATAATATCAAAATTAACCTATACCTTGAAAGGAGAGGTGCTTCCAAAGTGGTTGTTTGATGAAGATGCACATGTTGCTATCGGCAAGTGTTGAAGGATGTGGGAACAATTCTCCGTCATTTTGTCCCTCTGTCATGTGAGAGCTTGCTCAAGCAACAGATTGATAGAATAGTCTACTCCATCGTTTTTCTTTTTTTCTACCATGGAGGGTTTCTTGGGCATGTGAGAGTGATTTTCTTCAAGAGAGACAAGATTGAGACCCAAATTTCTATACTTGGACCTTGTCTGGGACTTGCACTAAAAAAAAACGATCACGAGCAGCCTGCTCTGATACCACTGATCCAAATTATTTTCGGCACGAAATGAGAGTGGAGATATAATAAAGAAATGTATAGAGATATATCATATATCGAATAATATAATATAAATGTATCATATATGCAACCATAAACACAAATATACAGTAATACACAATTTTCTATTAATGAACGAAAATGTACAAAGACTATAAAAATACATAGTGAAAGACTCGCTAGAATGGTGGAATATTATCTCTGAGAAGAGATATGACGGATAATATCATTCGCAAGAAGATGATTTTACAATGAGGCTCCAAAGTCCTTTTTATCATAAATAAAATCCAAAACCCTAACCCCAGAATATGAAAAGACAACAGTTTTGTCGACCCCGTTTTGGGTAGTTTGTTGTATCAACTTCTTGGGGGCGTAACTTTGGCATACAATCTCCATTTGGGGAACACGATAATTCGTTGGAAAGGTATCGTCGAGGAAATTAATTTATGGGGCTCAATCAGAGCCTTTGGTAATCATTGAGAATATCTATACCAAAAAACCTTCATTTAGGCCCTCAAAATGGCCCTGGAAGTTAAAAACTACTAAACATAGTAAATTACCAAAATTGCGAGAAAATTGTTTTGAGCCAGGTTGAAAAGGTGGGGCCCACCGATATCCACCTATGTCATCATCCCACTCATTTATGGATGATTATATTTGGTTTCATATTTTCCATCGAACTCTTACGGGCTCAACAACTAAGTGGTACATTGAGTTACCATGAGGTTTCTTCAATGACTTTAATTCGCTTGTGATGGCCTTCTTAACCCATTTTCAATTTTCGATTAGATATGAAACTGGTACGGATATTTTGACTTCCCTTCAAAAATCCACCTCCACACATATTTTTGATCATATTCATGAGTGGAGGCAGTGAAGACAGTTAGTTAAAGGTGTTATTCCATACCAATTATTAGTAGAGTGGTTCACAAAGTACATTTTACCACCCATTTCCAGAGATGTCCCTCTAGGAGGTGTGGTCACTAAAGAGAAATCTATTATTGATTCTCAATATCTAGATTTGGTTTATTCCCAATATGGTATCTTGTATGATCTAATATTGAATTCTCCTGGTGCATCCACTAACCCATCAAAACCATCTTCTGACTCTCATTTTGATGGCATCATCGGTTTTTAAAAAATTCAGTCTACCACACAATCAATTGGGACAACAAGCCATTCAAAATATAGCCCATCTATGAAACAAAATTCCATTCCATCCAACTTTGACTCCTCTCCAGATAAAACCTTCCAGGTGAATGGAGTCCAATCTGCTTCATCTCCGCAACCTAGAGGAAAGAAGAAGAATAAGAATAAATCTAAGAAAATTTTTTATGGAGAGTTTGAAAACATAAACACAACCACCTGCTATTGATAACGAACCACAAACAAATCTGAAATATCCATGTTTAATGTGTGGATATGATCATTACACTAGGGATTTTCCTCAACAAGATGAAGGGACAAATTTTTTAAAAGGGAATTCCCAACCCACTATTTTGGCTAATCCTTTTCCACCACAATAGAAAAAAATGGTTGTGAAAATTCATGCACCTTTGCAAGGGGGAAAAATAGGTCATCCTCCTAGTGGGGATGCTTCCTCAATTTCACATGTTTATATGTTTAACAAGACTGTAGATTTGATGACTAGAGAAAAGACACATGATACACCAATAGGGAATACCAATAATTAAAGTGTAGCTAATGGAACTGTGAATGACAAGTCTTCCACTACTTCTACCCCTTCATATGGACCTCTCCAAATAGAGAAACCAACATTTGACTCAATATTACATCCACCCAAGAGTACAATCACATGGTCAATTTTTAATCCAAACACCCTTGTTCCCCAAAACTATAACATTGTTGAAGATTAGGCACAAGCACCATATGCGACGTCGATACTCGAGGTTTTGCAAAACTGTCCTAGTTAGAGTATAACCCTCTTGGAAGCCATTGGAGCTATAGAACCCGAGTCATCCAATACTATTACATTTAACCTGGATGATTATAACTTGAGTCTCTCTCATCAACTTTTGTTTCAAATTCAAATTATTGCTCAGAATAGAAACATCCATCGTACTATGTTGGATGAAGGAGATTAAATATGTTTTATGTCTTTAGATTGTTAGAAATCCATTAAATATTCTAGTCTAAATCAGTTTCCCACTACATTGAAAGCATTTGATGGATGGGGTTTTCAACCTTCTAGACTATTGCAATATTTATTCATGTTAAGCTAGGGAGAAAAACTTTTTTCATTGATGTTGAAGTGGTCGACGCTCCTCTAGACTATAAATTTCTTTTTGGACAAATATTTTTTTATGTGATGAATGTATTTGCATATTAAGTCTTTCATCTTGTACAATTTCCTCATCACGGAAAAATTGTTACCATTGACCAGTTGGATTAATATACACAAGATATCCACAACCACACTACCAACAATGTCCCATTTTTGGGAGATTCAAATATTAGCTATGAGAGTGTGGGATTAGGTCTCCTAAATGATTCCCCACTCATGGGATATTTTCCCCTATCTGGTCCTAAAACCTT
>ML796545.1:145294-178020 GCA_009831015.1 Picea engelmannii
CCACAACCACACTACCAACAATGTCCCATTTTTGGGAGATTCAAATATTAGCTATGAGAGTGTGGGATTAGGTCTCCTAAATGATTCCCCACTCATGGGATATTTTCCCCTATCTGGTCCTAAAACCTTGCATAAAAATGCAATGATTAATATGATTTCAACTATGGCAGACCAATCCCTCAAATCATTTGATCCTTGGGTCATACCTAGTCCACTAGAATTTAATATGCTCTATGATGTTATGCCACTTAGCCGAGCTAAGGAAACATACAATTATAGTCAATCTATATCTCCTTCTTCTAATGAACAAAATATGGTGGTGTCATATTCTTATTCTCTACCATCCTAGTTAAACTCTTTATCATATTGTTTTGACTATTTACTACATATTTTTTCCTTAGATGAATCCATAATGGAAATGATTATCATAGAAGATTTACCTTGGATTGATCACCACCATCGATCATATTTTCTCCCATGTTTTTATTTGATCGAGGGTGAGATTAAATCCATCTTTCGATTTGATATTGTTAGTAAACCTCAATCTACGATACTTACTCGGGATACTATTTTCGAGGGAAATTTAGGAAATATCACATAGACCATTCACATTGACATATTTGAAAAGGATGGTGTCATGGAAAACATACAATTAGGTGCAAATTATTCTAATGAATAAATTCAGGCTTACATGACCTTATTTAAATAATTCTACGATGTTTTTTGTTGGACCTATGAAGAAATGCCAGGGATCGATCCTTGGATTGTAGCGCATGAAATCAAACTTTACCCTAGAGCTAAATATGTACGACATAACCTTCACCCAATGCATCCTAGAAAAAATACGGAAATTAAGGAAGAAGTAAAAAACTGATTGAAATATGGTTTTATTTATTTCGTACCTCTGACCGAATGGGTTTCTAACACCATTTCGGTCATGAAAAAAAAAGGACAATTAGAGTTTGTTTAAACTATAGGGACCTAAATAAGGCTTGTCCTAAGAACAATTACCCCACTCCCTTCATTGAAAAAATTATCAAAAATTGCACTGGAAGCATAATCTTTTGATTCATGGATGGATTCTCGGGAAACAACCAAATCGATATTCTCCCATCTAATCATAATAAAACAAATTTCATCTGTTTGTGGGAAACCTTCACATGTCGCAAGTTACCCTTCAACCTTAAAAATCATGGATCTACATTCTGGCGGGCTATGTCGTACACTTTCCATGATATTAGGAGCATTATTGAGCCTTACCTCGATGAATTTCTTGCTCATTCTACTCGTCAAGAGGATCACATTGATCATCCGAGAGCCATTTTTCTTAGATGTAGGTTCTACAATATCGCTTGAATCCTCACAAGTGTATTATTTTTGTTGAATCAGGTAGACGTGTAGGCTTCATTGTTTCAAAATATGGGATTAGGGTGGATCCCTTAAAAGTGAAATCTATTTTGTCTTTAGCTCCTTTGAAATACCTAAACCAATTCCAAAATTTGCATGGAAAGGAAAAAATTCTAAGTTGATTCGTTTGAAATTATGTAGAGATCACGAAAGGATTTATGTTATTATTGAAGAAGGACATCCTTTCATTTTGGATGACCAATATCAGTGATCATTCGATGATCTAAAGCATGCCTTAAAACATGCTCCATTGTTGCATCATCCCAAATATATGATAGATTATATCCTTTACTTGGTCACCTCTACTTCCACTATTTCCATGGTGTTAGTTCAAGAGGATGACAATGACACATAACATGTGGTCTATTACTTGAGTAAAATCCTCTTTGGCCATGAACTTGGATATTCACATGTTGAGAAGTTGGAGTTTGCAACAACCATCATTGTTCAAAGATTTCTCCATTACATCCTACTCCACAAAACGATATTTATTTTTATTCGAACCCCATGTATCATATTTTGAATCATTAATTATAGGGGGGGAAATACTCTAGGTGGATTGTTATTATTTAAGAATTCAATCTTGATTTTTCTAAATTGAAATCAAATAAATCTTTGGTATTTTCTGATTTAATCTATGACTTTCCCCCTACCAATGTAGAAATTGATGCCTTTGAATCATTATTATATGAGTCATTGTTCCTCATCGGTACCTCTAATCCTTGGTATGGAGACATTTTTCTATAGCTCTAGACCCAACGTTTTCATCCCAATATATCCCGTGATGAAGATCATCGCATTTGACATCATGCTAAATATTATCTTATCATTGTTGACACCCTATATCGTTATAGTATTTATACCATTATGTGATGGTGTTTAACTCATGAAGAAACCAAACGTGTCTTGAATGACTGTCACTCAAGAGCATGTGGTGTTCATCTTTCTGGGATGGATATAACTTAGAAAATCCTACTGCAGGTCACTTTTGGCCATAGATTTTTAAAGATTGTACTGAAGCCATTAAAAAATGCCCACCCTGTCAAATATTCCAGAAGAAAGAACGTACCCACCCTATTACGATTCATCTAGTAATTTTTGTTAGCCCATTTCCCAAATGGGACATTGATTTTATGCATTATAATCCTACCTCAACTGGGGGGAATGTTTATGTTATCATTGTAGTCGATTATTTTACTAAATAGGTTGAGGCTATGCCTGCATTCCTTAGTGATGGAAGAGTTGTTTCTCTATTCATATTTTACCACATCATCGCTAGATTCAGAGTCCCACAAGCTATTGTAATTGATCATGGATCCCATTTTAGGAATAAAATGATGGTTGAGTTGAGTGCCAAATTGGGTTTTTTTCACGAATACGCATCCCAGTTGTTGATGCTTAAAAATGCAACGATGAATACTATGCTCGTAAATGGTTTCCAAGCTCTATTAATTATTTATATTAATAATAAACTAGTAGGTGGGACCCCCTTGTAGACGTGTGGAACTATGATGGTTATGTTGTGCTTATATTTTATTTTCTATTGTGATGGTTCCAACACAATCTTCTACAGTTCGATGTTTTGAATCATGGTTAGAATGTTATGGTGACATAATATGATTGGTTGATTAATGCATGTCACTGATAGTTTTGATGACCACTCTGAGATTATGTTAAGCTTTCCCTATAGATGAAAGGATTATTATAAGTTTGGTTTTGATATTGTAATTAAATATGCCATCAAGTGGTTTAATATGATGTTGATAAAAGGGATAATATTGGGACTCTTTTAAATTAAAGGACTATATACAAACTCTAATGTGGTAGTATTGTGACAAAGAAGGGTGTACACACCCTTGTTTCTATAGTTAAACACCTTTTTGAATGTCATATGTTGAAGGCACTTGGGGTAACGTTATAACACATGGTTATTTTTTAAAAGAGTTTGATATTACCAATGGTGGTGCACTATACAAATGGGATATGGAAATGGTTATGTGGTTGATTAAATTCTTATTTCTATGGTGAACTGGTTGGATCGTACCTGGAATTGAATGATTTTGGAGAGGGAATCAATGTGCATTTATTGCACATCACTCAAACACCACTCGGGCCCGTCACCCTAGTCATACTTTCATTTTGTTTTTTGGCTCCGGTGGTTGTTAATGCTCCACGTTTTTTGTTCATGAAGGAGGCATATAGTCTAACTCTCTTCCTCTCGTAGGATTTTCCAGGTATGGGTTCCTTAATCTTCCATCCATGATGGTTTCTCTTCCCTTCGAATTGATTTTTGGCTTAGTACTCCTCGCGGTCTGTGTTTTTCTTAAGCTATTATTGGATGTATGAACTGTGTAATTGGTGTTGTGTCTGTGGGTTCTTATGGCGATTATTCTGGACTATTGTAACTTTAAACAAAAAGAATGGTTATTCTCTCCTTGTTATGTGCAATCTTTGCATGGGTTTATGGATAAAATAGGAGTGAATCCTGCTCGGTTGGCTCTTGGTTTCGTTCTAGCTCTCTATGGAAATTTATTGCTATGTTTGACAAGCTCTAAGCTTTGCTCGTGGTTATTACAAATACTCTCCGTGTTAATATTTTCTACTCCTTTTTTGTCTCTGTGGTTGATATGTTTCGATTCTCTGATTGCAAGGTGAACTGTTGAAAGTTTAAAGCTTTTATTGCCTTGAATTGGAAAAACCTTGAGCTGTTAACTATCATAGCGTTTCCCTCATTAATGTTGTTTCTTGGAAAGTACTACACAGTTGGGTTTAATATCACCCAGAAGTTAAATGGAAGCAGTATATATGTGTTTTGGTTGGGCACGGTTTTGTTCTTGGGCATTCATTTTATAGTATTGTTTAAGATTTTTCTCTTTCTTGTTCTCTATTGGAGGTGGTTGACTGTCATTTTGGTACCCTCACTGTCAAGAGTATTGTTACATGTTATATGTTTGTGGTAAATTTTGAAAGGCAGGAGCTATTTGCATTTTCGAGGACATATTCCTTTGATTGAGCCATCTGTTCTTACTCCCATTTGTTGTGTTAAACCCTAAATACAATCTTGAAATCATTTCAATAGTGTCAAGGGAAAATAATATTTGTGTGTGCTTGGTTGATTGGGCACGATTTAGCTCTGTTTTTTGTTGGGCGATTTTAAAAGAAGTCTATACATGCTAATTTATGTGAAGCTTGGGCTCAAGAGTTGCATGTTATTTGTTGAATGTTATTTCAATCATTCTTATGTCGATTATGTTTAAAGGAGACCTTTGTGTGAATGGATTAGGGCCCTATTATGAGTTTTAATGCCCAACTTGGTTGTTTCAAACAATGTGTAAATAATGGGAAAATGATGGTAAATATTGTGCATATTCTTATTGATGTTAAAGAATAAATATTGGATATGAATGGATGGAATCACTGTGTGTATTTATATTTGGTTTTAGAAAGAAAAAGAGATTAAGCATTGGAGTTATATATGGTCCTGGCTCAATGGATTATTATGTTCATCATATCAATGGCCATGCTTTTTGTTAGGGTTGTTATATAAATTTTACATGGGTGCAAAGGATATTGTGATTGATTATTTATGGGCATATAAATTGTGTTTTTGGAAGCCAACAAGCAATCTGTAAAAGAAGTGATAGTTTATATGGTGGTTTCAAAATGTGAATACTGATTGAATTTTGGAGGTCTGAACATAGATATTTTTTATTGTTTGATTTGATTTATTTTTATATGAACATTATCCATATTATATCTCTGTCATTCTACCACTTTCCACTCATTATATTCCCCTCATAATCCCATTTTCATTTTGACATCCCTGTTCTGTAAAATAAATTAAAAAGGTATATGAAAAACAACAAAAGAAATAACATAGCAATGGTTGGCAACTGATATTTTTGGTTTTTTATTACACAATTAAATTATTTAATTAATTTTTGATCAGTATTCGTGTAATTATCCCCTCTCATTATACCAGATTTCACTCATTATAATCCCTCCATATATCCCATGAACCATGTCACCCCCTTGTAACTTGGTGATTATTAAATGGTTTGTTATGGATGGATTTGCATGTATCTCATGTCAATTTATGAGCCAATTATTGTTTTATGCAAGCAGAATGTCATGTATGGTTTATTAAAGGCTTAGTTACTAACTAACTATTGCTACATGATGATATTCTTCAGTAGAGACAACCATGGCGGAAATAACATAGGAAGAGGAAACTCGAACAGAGGGCCTAGAAGGCCTAGATTCTCCATTCATTTTGATGTTGATCCCCGAGAATTGAACCAGTTGTTCCAAGCTGGGTTCTTTAACTAGATCAAGAAATGAATAATACAACCTCGAAAAGAGAGACCTCCATTCGAGCCTCAGAACATCCTTGGTATTCATGTGCCTCCTCATATGTCCATGCAACCAGAAGTCCCTTCAAATGATGGATGGAAAGAGATTGTCAATCCAGTTGTCTCTCACCATCGCGGCTGGCCCAATTTTTTATTACCTCCTCCACCACCTGTAAATCCTAATGTTCACATTTCCCCTATGCATTCACCTATTATATTCTTAAATGCTAGTAAACGGATTAAAACTGACGTCCCCCATGTGAAAGATAAAGGCAATGCTACTGCCTCCCCTTCCTCTTCCTCAAATGAGACCTCAAAATTCATATCCTCCCACATGCATTTGAAGGATGATTGTTCTCATGTTATTATTGAAATACAACCTCAAGTTTCTAATCAACCACATGCTAATTCCAGGAAATCAATGGTGGAAAGCAGTGATAAAAGAAATATTGTCTCTCAGAGTGGAAAGTATGGCTTTTAATTTATGTGTTTTTATGATTGAGTTGATGAAGACAGTGGTCTGCAGAAAGTTTGGACAACAAGATTTTTTTTTTGGATGTGGATTATGTGGATATTTATATATTTTTGGATATGACTTAAATTAGTTCTGATATTTAAATATTCAATTTTTTAGGTATCTAAGGGATTTACAAGGGTGGCATGTGTTGAAATAATTATCCATTTGTCTTTTATTTTATAATTTGAAAAGAATAAAAGAAGGGAGTCACAAGGGGTCCCACCTACCTAGTTTTTATTAATTAAATAGCCTTAACTATTATTATTATTATTGTTTCTCCTAGACTAAATTAGTTAAGTCAAACTAACTTAACTAAAGAAAGTAGTTGAACTACTTCAACTTATTTGGAAGGAATAAAATCTAAATGAGAAGAAGAAACAAGAGGAGAATAGAAGGAGAAAGCAAGAGTAAGGTTTGATCTTTTGATTTCATGAGATAGTTCAATTTTCATTCATTCTTGATTTTATTCAAAGCCTAATTCTCTTTTTGACAACAGGGTGCTATTGTATACAACAAGGTTCAAAAGTGAACCAAATCATTCAGATGCTGGTTTTAGAGGTGTTGATCCATTCTTGATAGTCTGTGTATACTTGATGTTTATGGATTAAGTTTCATAAATGATAAAAAATATTTTGTAGAGTCAAATTGGCAGTAGTCTGTGGCAAGATGATCCAAGTTATAAATTTCAATTTTTACTTCTTGTCAAAGTTATTTTGTACGGTGTTCATCAAGGATCTCTAAATTAGAATTTGGTCCATGCCCTCACAGGGGTTTTGTAAAGAGAAAAACACTTTTGATATCTCGTAATGAAATAAATAAGATTGATATTTTGTCTCATTTGTGTGTATTTGTGACTTGGTTTCTTTTGCTTTTTGATCTCCATATTTACTTTCTGTAATCTGTATTTTTCAGAAACTTATATAAAATTTTTATGTTATTTTTGAACATTATTTTCATTAATAAATCAACCTAAACCCTTGTAATTAATACTTATGGATTGAGAAAATATTTTTTGAGGCTATAAAACACAGGGTGACATTCCTGACTATCTTTTCCTAGAAAGGAAATATTTGAAAATGATTGAATAAGATAATTCATATCTTTTCCTCAACACCATTATTATTCACAATCTAATGGACAAGTAGAAGATAACAATAAAGTCTTGAAAACTGTGCTTCAATGCATGGTGGGGGAAAACAAAACCAATTGGCATTTACAACTTTTATCATCACTCTAGGCTTACTAGACTTCCATTAAAATTTCCACTAGATTCACACCCTTCCAGTTGGTTTATGGTTTAGAAGTGGTGTTGTCGATTGAATGCAAAATTCCATCTTTGAAGCTAGTTGTAGAACTTCTATCGAACACCTCTGTGGAGGAAGAACATTTTTTATACTTGGTGAAACTCTATGATAATCATCATGATGTTTGTCTCTTTAACGATACATATCAGAAACATATAAAAATTCAATACAATAAGTCTTTCTGAACTCACACCTTTGTCGAAGGGGACTTAGTCCTAGTTTACGAGAAAGATCGTGATAAACTAGGGGTAGGAAAATTTGAACTATGTGGCATGTACCTTACATTGCAAAATGTGTGCTACATAAAAGTTCTTATGAGCTGGTCAATTATGATGGAATCTCGTTAAAGGATCCCTAGAATGGGCTCTATTTGAAAAAATACTATGCCTAGGGACATCCTATGTATTGTACCATATGTTTTGGTTTGATATCTGCATTTACTTTTGTTGAGCGAATTTGTTTCTCCCATAGATTTGTATCCTATTTTATGCTTGAATTTGCAGATGTCAATGTCCTTTCTTGTACATTTTGGATTTGTGGATGGTGCTAGATGACAGACACAGAACTTGGCTTCTGTAGCTAATACCATTTACCATTCTCATGAGTTGGTGAGGTCAGGAGGGATTTTTATTGGCCCTACAACCGATAATGTTGTATAATACCATGCAATGATCAGAATTTTGTCTGAGGATGCCTCTCTTTGTATAATTCATATAATTGTCAATATAGAATCTCAACTCATGGTTTGTCATTTTAATCGCATTTATTCTATCTATAATCCAACATTGTTATATCTTTACTTGAGGGTTCACCATGATCTTGAAAGTTCATTGATTACATATAATATCAACACATATCAAGAGAATTTAAGATTATTATCGATTCATTAGAGAATTACATGTTAGATCGACATCTTGCACATAGATAAACATTCAAAATGATAAAGCATACATGATAGTGAAAAAAATGAAAACATTACACTGAGATATAAGTAGCCAAAATAAAATCCACACATATATATCTATATATAAATATTAAAATTTTGTCATACATATGTTCAAAAAGTTCATAAGGGTAACAAACTTAGGCTACATAGACTATACATCATCATCTCAAAATTTGGAAACTCTATTAGTCATCCTATGGAGCATGGTGCTCATTATAGTTAATAATTTCTCTAGCTACTCGATGTAGTAGGTGACTCATGCACTTGTACACACCCACTACGTGTCTCTATAAGCGATGAGGGATATATCGAAGATGCATTGAGGGGAATCCCATGGTTAAACCCCTCAATTTCCTTTCCACATCCTGAAGTTCTATGACATCATCACCTCCCTCTATCTCCAAGGCCTCTCTACACCAACATATGTTGACATACCATCAGGAAGCACCGATCCTCGATTTGCAAGATGACAATTATTAATTAATCCATTTGTACAAAAAAAAACATCATATACATCAAAACATTAAAAAATAGTAGATTATGAGGTCATAGAGTTCCACCTGAAGCATCACACTATGCTCCTTGAGGGAGCACCAAGTATGTACTTCCTCAAAAATCCATATCGTCACAGGGTAAATCCTCTATCATAGGAAGCTTCTTCTGTTTGATTACTTAGAGTAGGGGTGAATCAGTAATAGAGAAATCTAATCCTTTTTAACCATATAATGCAAGTGTTATATCAATGTAGCATTATCATTCAATATTTGTAGAGTAAATAAAAAATGAACAAATGAACAATCATACACATACACAGTACACCAGTGTTTTTATGTGGAAACCTAAAGCAAGAGGAAACCATAGAATGATTTTTCTTATATGTCTTGAAGAATTACATTCATTGGAAGCACCAACTTCCTTTGTTTTCCAGCTACAATTGGAAGGAGGCTCCAACCCCCTAGTTTCTTAGGCTGCAACCTGAGGGAAGCTCCAACTCCCCAATTCTCTGGCTACAACCAGAAGGAGGATACAATCCCCTATGTTCTCTGGATACAACCCGAAGGTGGCTACAATCACCTACCTTTTCCATGTCCAATCGCCCTGAAGTATAAGTAGAATGACAGAACCACCATCACACTATCACTGTGAGATATACTGTTTTAAACCTACACCAAACAACCTGTACCAATAACCTGAACCATGTATCAACGATGCATCAACCTGTACCTCAACATGTAATCAACCTGTACCATAAACAAGTGCATCAACCATGCACCAACCTATACCAAACAACATGTAGTCAACTTGTACCATAAAAAAGTGCATAAACCATGCACCAACCTGTACCTCAACCTACAAACCTTCCTTAACTTTAACAACAAGAGACTATCATTTTCATCAAACTTTACTTTAGTCTCACATGAATAGTTTTTCATTAGTCAAAAACCCTAACTTGAAATAATCATAACTATGTACCTGTGATGAATAAAGATCTGAAAATAGTACAAGGTTTTATTCAGTGTGTTTTATATAATTACTCTAGGTGTCACTACTTGAAACCTCTCAGAAAAGAAGTTATATAAAAAATGGCATACCTTGTTGAATTTTGTCTTATTCTAGAGAGAGAACTTGTAGAGCGTGCCCCACATAGAATATTTGTTGTATGGATCTGAAAATTTTACAAAGAACACTACAGAATATACTATAACCAATACATTTGGTCTTACTAAATTTGGATCTGTTATGAAGAATTTATGACATTTTTACCCGAAACACCTGTTTTAGACTAGTTTCAGGACTACCCACAAACCCTATTTTCCACGGAGTGTAACTCCAAAAATACAATGACCCGCAAGCTAAATTTTTTACCACAGCTACTTGGATATGTTTCCTCAATGGCCTCCCAATTTCACGGTCTGAATCGTTCTAGAGAAAACGTCATTGCAAAAATGGTGAGATGACTTGTAAATAACATACCTTAGAAAGCATCATCAAAACAATTTATCCTCCCTTGAATTTTGGCCTTCTTTACTTCACCTTCCCTCTGAAATTCAGCTTAGATATCCTTCGGTTACCTCAGTCACATGTATATATTCAATAATCTCAAGTGTGATTCAAATGAGAAAGCCTTTCCTCTTATTTATACTTTCATGTAGCTTCCTCAAGGGGTTACCTTTTAACCATCTTAACCCACTTTCCTTATTTTAGGGTTAACCAACTTCTAAGCACTTGTCATAATTAAAGAGTTCTCCATTTACTTTATTATTTAAATAATCCTCGTTGACTTTGTCACTTCACTTTATTATTTAAATAATCCTCTTTGACTTTGTCTCTTCACTTTATTATTTAAATAATCCTCTTTGAATTTGTCACTTCACTTAATTATTTAAATAATCCTCTTTGAATTTGTCACTTCACTTTATTACTTAAATAATCCTCTTTGAATTTTTCACTTCACTTTATTATTTAAATACTTTCTTATTTGCAAGCACTTTGACTTCTTTGACCTTTTGGGGCTTTAAGCCAACATATGAGGGTCCTCCAACTTCGTAAAGCCATAACTCTCAAAGCGTGAGGAGTTATGTGACATTCCACATACCACCAGAAATGGCATGACATGTCCTATCCATATAGTATTCTTACCTGAAAATATATAAAAAATCATACCATTATACATCAAACAAAATTGGGTCCATTACCCAAACCTTTGCGCTACTGGAATTCACTACCAGACTTTCTTCAAGGGTTGACATCAATGAAAACCAACCCAATTAATCAACAATATCCCCCTTTTGAATTGATACCAAAACTCTAATTCTATATTGAAATCATATCACTCATGCTCCCCCTAGAACGATACCCACATCTCTGTGACCAATGCTCTCCTTGGAACCATGCCTATGTTCTCTGCATCTGATAAATTTCTTCCCTTTTTTCATCAATGGAAAAGGTATCTTTCCATTCAAGTCTTCTCCTCCTAAATGACTTGTTTGATATCCCAACCTAAATTGTCCTATTTATGGTGCTTCTTTGTGTACATCTAAGACATAAGATAAGCATTCAAAAACATTAATTTTGGAGTAGAAATAACTCCGAGTCTCTGGCGAAGATAATCAAGTCTTCCCATGGAAGAGGTTTTGTAAATATGTCTGCCACTTGTTCTTTTGTTCCCACACATTCAACTCTGATGTTATTTTCTACAACCTTTTCCCATAGAAAGTGATACTTGATTGGAATGTGCTTCATATTGGAGTGCATCACCCAGTTCTTTGAGATACTGATGGCATTTGTATTATCAAAATAGATTGGAATGGGATCATCATACTCAACCTGTATATATTTCAGATCTTGTTTTATCCATAGAACCTTTGTACAACATGTTGTTTCTACAATATACTCTGAAAGATCATTTTTAAAATAGTGAATCTTGTTTTTGGAAAAACCATGGAAAACTAGCCCATGAGTGGAATACAACCCCTAAAATCATCCCTGTTTGGAGCATGCATAATATAAAAGAAATCGGATTGCTTCCATTAAGGAAACTGGGGCAAATGTCTCTTCAAATTTGATTCCTTCAACCTATGCATATCCTTTACATACAAATCTAGCTTTGTTCCATGTAACCTGTCCATCTTCATTCAATTTATTTTTGTATACCCACTTTGTGTCGATCACATTCTTATGCTTTGGTCTTGGAACCAATTCCCAAGTGTCATTCTTCTCTATTTGATCCAATTCTTCATCCATGGCCTTATTCCAAAATTCATCGTTGTTGGCATCTTCAAAACAGGTTGGTTCAATCTTAGATGAGAGTTTTAGGTGCGTTCTTTTTCTAGTGAACAAATTCTCCTTCTAGTCTCAAGTCTTGTATCTTTTTTTCCGATAATCTGATATGAAGGATGATTCTTCTGTACTCGTCTGATAGGTGTCTTTGGGGGTACTTGTTGAACTTTATCTTATGCTTCTGTCAGATCCTCTTCATCTTCTACTTCTTCTTCATAAAGTTGCTCCATTGATTCATTTTCTTCTTCCTTTAATTCTTGTCTACTTGTTTCATCAATTGTTACATTGATGCTTTCCACAACTTATTTCAATCTTGGGTTGTAACACTTATATGATTTCCTTGTACTTGAGTAACCGACAAGTACTCCTTTGTCGACATGAGAGTCAAAATTTCCCATTCTTCCATATTCTCTTTTGATGTACCATTTTGTAATATACCATATATAAAATGTATGAAGAACAAAAATAAAATGCTAGTAATGGTAGAATAACAACAATATAACCAGAACATTCACCACAATAACACTGAAATGATATAAGAATAACAACAAAAATAACATTTTGAATCTGAAAGAAATGTTCATGGGCCTCTTCGAGGGGGAAACCTCTAGTTGAGCAGAGCTCTATTACAATAATATCCAAGATATGGTTCTCATACCCTTGACTCCTATTTATACTAAAAGGAAGCATCTAGAAGAAGATCCTTCTAGAAGCGAAAGCTTCTATTGGGTCTTCTTACATCCCCCTTATTCTATTTTATTGAAAGGCCTTATTAATATAGACCTTTATTACATTCAAATATATTTTTCTAACTATGTGCGGGTTAGGACCCTAACATGTTCACCCCCTTAAAAACAACCTTGTCCTCAAGGCTTGAGATGAGGAAATTGTTGCAGAATGGTAGCTGGTTCCCAAGTGGTGTCTGCTAGAGTTGTATCTTTCCAATGGACTAGCACTTCCTTGATGGTTCTCTGACATAGGAGACACTCAAGTTGGTCCAAAACTGCTTCTGGTTGTATCCAAATGGATCCTTCTTCAACTAAATATGGAAGGTTGGTTTGAATTTGGCACTTAGCTCCAATCACATTCTTTAAGCATGAAACATGAAAAATAGGATGTAGCTTCGAATGGCTGGGAAAAGCTAATTTATAGGAGACTTGTCCCACATGCTTGAGCACGGTATAAAGAACATAAATTTGGGCTCTAACTTCTGACAATGCTCGACCTTGAGGGAAGTTTTCTTGTAAGGCTACAGTCAAAGAAACAACTGATCCCCTTATGCAAATTGGCGTTTAGAGTGATCTTGATCTTCTTGTTGCTTCATGTGATTCTATGCCATGACCAAATTCTCTTTGAGGGTACAAATAATAGCCTCTCAAGTTGTAAGTGTTAGGTCAACTGCCTGGACCTTCGAGGCGCCCGGTAAGTATGAGAGAATTGAAGGTGGTTTCTATCCATATACTGCTTCAAAAGGAGTCATGGGTGTAGTTGTATGGTATGAAGTGTTGCACCACCATTCATCTAGGGATAACCATTGAGCCCACTGATTTTTCTTTTCTCAGGCAAAACACCTCAAATATGTTTCCAAACACTTGTTGACAACTTCTGTTTTGCCATCAGTCCGAGGATGATCATCTGTGCTGAGGTGCAATTATGTGCCTTGTATCTTGAACAGTTCTTGCCAAAAATTGCTTGTGAAAGTTGGGCCGTGATCAGAAACAATAGAGTGTAGCATGCCATGAAGCTTGAAGACCTGATCCATGAAGATTTGAGCCACTGTGGATGCTGTAAATGGGTGTTGAAGGGCACAGAAATGAGAATACATGGAAAGGCGATCAACAACCACCATGATGACAGATTTATTTCCTAATTTGGGTAACACGGTAATAAAATCCATAGAGATATCCTTCCAACTAGCAGGTGGAATCGGGAGCAGTTGTAGTGTGCCCGATGATTTGAGTGTTTCTCCCTTGTTGCATTGACACACATAACATTCGACTACAAAATTACAAATGTATTGTTTCATACCATCCCAGAAAAAGGAACATTTGACCCTCTCATAGGTTTTGGTGAACCCAGAGTGCCCTGTTGTGGGTGTAGCATGAAGCTTAAAAAGTACTATGGATTTAATATTTGATTGTTTACTTAAATAGAAATGACCTTTGTATCGAAGTTCCTCATGGAGCCAAAAGTACCCTAGGGAAGTTGGAGCATTGGAATACAATTGTTGGATCAATTGTGAACTTTTGGGATCTTGTAGCCATTCCTGGTGAATGGCTTGGAGCCAATCTGGTATAATGAATGAAAGAGAGAAAGGGGATCCTTCATCTTCATATTTGCGGAAAAGTGCATCTGCAACCACATTTTCTTTGCCTTTCTTATAAATGATCTCATAATCATATCCAAAGAGTTTAGTCACCCATTTTTGTTGTTCTGGGGAGGAAATGCATTGTTCCAGAAAATACTTGAGGCTTTGATGGTCTATCTTAATTTGGAACTGTTTCCCCAATAGATAAGGATGCCACAGATCCACGACATGCAAAATAGCCACCATTTCCTTTTCATAGATGGATTTTCCAAGATTTCATTTAGATAGTTTCTTATTGGTAAAGGCTAAAGGTTGACCCTCTTTTATAAGGACAACACCAATTCCTTTCCCTGAGGCATCACATTCCAACACAAAGGTCTTTGTGAAATCGGGAAGGGCGAGGAATAGAGTGGTGCACATGGCCATATTCAAGGTTTGAAAATCTTGAGCAGTGGTTGGATTCCAAGTGAAAGAGTTCCTTTTTAGCAGAGCAATGAGAGGTGTTGCAATATTCCCATAATTCTTAACAAACTTGCGATAATACCTTGTTAAGCCTAGAAATACACGCAATATCTTAAGAGTCTTTGGGTGAGGCCAGTATTTAATAGCTTCAATCTTTTTAGGATCCACCATGACGCCATCTTTTCCAACCAGATGACCCAATTATTCTACTTCTGAGGTGCCAAAAGCACATTTAGACTGTTTCAGAAAAATTTGGTGCTGAGAGAGTAGATGGAGAACTCGATCCACATGAGAAAGATGGTCTGTCTAGGTTTTTCTATAGATGAGGATATCATCAAAGAAAAATAAGACAAAATGGTGGAGAAAAGGATGGAAGACATGATTCATGAGGCTTTGGAAGGTGGAGGGGGCATTACACAAGCCAAAGGGCATGACCAAAAACTCATAGTGGCCCTCATAAGTTCTAAAGACAATCTTGGGAATATCTGCCTCTTTCATATGTATCTGGTGGTAGCTTGAACGAAGATCCAGTTTAGTGAAGAATTGGGCACCACTCAATTCATTGAGGAGGTCACCAATGACAGGAATGGGAAATTTGTCTTTGATGGTAACTTTGTTGAGGGCACGAAAGTCAGGACACATTCACCAAGAAACTTCTTTCTTCAGTACCATGACCATAGGAGATGAATAGGGGCTCATACTAGGGTGGATAACGCCTGCATTAAGGAGTTCCTGGACCATTTTCTCAATTTCATTTTTTTGGGAAAAGGGGTTACGATACAGACAGATATTGGGAGGAAGGATTCCTAGTACAAGAGGAATGGAATGATCATGAACAACATGGGAAGGAGAGAGGCCTTGGGGAGTGGAAAAGACCAATTGATGTTTAGAAAGGATGGATTGGAGGTCTTGCAGTACCGAGGGTGTCTTTGTTGCTTGTATGGCATGGAGTTGGGAGATAACACTAGAATGACCCTTTTTGAGCATATTTTCCATGTGATGGGAACTAATGATCTCAGGTGAATTGGCGGTGATGCCTTAGAACTTATATTGGTGGCCCTCCTATTCGAATTGCATTGTTAAGTATTTAAAATCCATGAGAATGGGACCCAAAGTCCTTAGCCAGTCTGCACCCAACACAATGTCACAACCTCCCATGTCGATAGCAAACATATGGGATTTCAGGTGGAAGTCACCAATTTGGAGATGCACATTTTCACAACACCCTCCACATTTCATGGAACCACCATTGGAAATCATGATTTGGAAATTATTAATGGCATGGATGTAGTAATGAGTTTCTTGGGCAATGCAGCGATGAATAAAATTATGGGTGTTTGCACTATCAACCAGAATGATGACCTTTCGATGCTTGATGTAACCAATTATCTTGAGGGTTTGTGGAGCAGAGAAGCCAATGAGAGCATTGAGGGAAATGATTGCTTCTACTTTGGTAGGGTCTGAGGGAGGGGTTATGTCAGTGGATTCAGGTGATTAGGACATAGAGGGAGTTTCTTCATCTTCTTCTGAAATCTCCTCAGAGATGGCCATAAAAATATTTTGTTCTTTACACTTGTGGCCGGAGAAATATTTGTCATCATAGTTATAACAAAGGCCTTTGAGTTGGCATTCAACCATTTCATCCCAGCTCATTTTTTGGATCTTTAGTGGAGTAGAGGGAGTAGTGGGATTTACTGGTTTAGGGTGAGGGATGAAGGAGGTTTTCCGGTTTTGAGAAGATACAGCCTGTTGTGCTTCTTTAGCGCTTTTGGTAGCCTCCACCCAACTCTCAGGCCGAGCCATGAGGACATGGGCCTGGATTTCATCCTTGAGGCCGATGATAAAACACTCTTGGAAAAAGGCATCAGACATGCCCTCTGCTCTAAAATACAAGCACTCAAAGGCAGCTATAAATTCTTCCACTATTCCTAATTGTTTCATGTTCATCAAACGACCTAAATGGTTGGTGTCAGTGTCAAAGCGTTCATAAAGCTCTGCCACAAATTGTGTCGAAGAAATATACCCTTGACACAAATTTTTTCTCCATTGCCACCATTGCCAACGTTCTTGATCTAGATGGAGAACACCATAATGGAGTTTGGCCAAGTCATCTGTAATGATGTATAAAGAGAAGTAATGTTACATTTGGGTTACACAACCAGTGGGGTTCGAGCCATCAAATTTGGTCACATCCACCCATGGAAGGAATACGTGGCATTGAAAGTGATGGTTTTGCAAGGTATGGGAATGAGAGGAATGGTCACCTTCAGTATGTGGGGGTGAGGAAGAGTAAGGGTTATCTGTAGGGATATGAAGTTTGGTGCAGAGTGCTGAAAAGACTGATTCAATCTAGGTGGTGAGGTCTTGTTTGATTTCGCCCATTGAGGACTGCAAGGTTGTATTGATGGTGGAAACATTGGCACTGAGTTGTTTCACTTCTTGTTGGGTCTCAATGAGACTAGATTGCAAGGTGTTGAAGTGAGCTTCCAAGTCTTGGCTATGAGTATGGGACATGAGGATGGGGGAACTGAAAAGGGTGGGTGGGGTAACAAATTTTTTCCACAAAAATGATATGGATGAATGTGATAAGGGAGAAGAGATGAACCCAATGTAATAGGTCTGAAATAATGGTAAAAAAAATTCTAGACTTTTTTTTTTTTTAACGGAGTTGTACTCCAGTCTGAAGAATACTGCAGAGAGGAAATGCCCAAATGCTTAACCAGAAAAAATGTGTATTTACTTGGAAAACTGAACACAGTTGCACGCAAATAGATCTTGTCTGTTTTAATTTGTTCATGTTTCTGTCCCCAAGGGTTAGGTATTCAAGGGTTCTACAGACAAGGGTTTTCCCTATGTTATAGCTCTCTGATATATGTGCAGGGTTCAACAGTAGTACACAACCCAATATCTCATGGTACTAACTAAGGAGGATAGACCGTACCCTTAGTCGTACTACCCGACCACCCAGGTACTAGAGAGTATCTTCCTGAGTGTTTTTCTCGGTGACACTATAGTAGTTAGGTGGACAATCGGTTTATCTAAAGAGGGCTTTATGTAATCTAGGCTGATCCGTACACAGGTGTTGTTTGATGCACTACCACTCGAAGGGGTACCAACAGGGGTTACAAGGGTGGCTAACAAATGTGCGCTTAAGTACCACTTGTATTTCTTACATGTATGAATCCCTCAACTTCGGGTTTATGTGCATAACGACAGATCTATGTGGCTTAAAGATGCCAGAATATGTCTCTACCCTAAAAAGAAAATTTAACCTACGCTTTTTGCGAAGGAAAGTGCTCTGATACCACTTGTAATATACCAGATATAAAATGTATGCATAACATAAATAAAATGCAAGTAATGGTATAATAACAACAATATAACTAGAACATTCACCACAATAACACTGTAACGATATAAGAATAACAACAGAAATAACACTTTGAATCTGAAAGAAATGTTCACGGGCCTCTTCAAGGGGGAAAACTCCAGTTGAGCAGAGCTCTATTACAATAATATCCAAGCTAGGGTTCTCATACCCTCGACTCCTATTTATACTAAAAAGAATCATCTAGAGGAAGATCCTTCTAGAAGCAGAAGCTTCTATTAGGTCTTCTTACATCCCCCTTATTCTATTTTATTGAAAGGCCTTATTAATATTGACATTTATTACATCCAAATATATTGTTCTACCTATGTGCAAGTTAGGACCCTAACACATTTGCTTCCAAAAACTCTAAAGTGCTTCACATTTGTTGGTCATCCTTGCGATAGCTCGTATGCAGTTTTGTCAGTGTTGCTTCAGAGAACTAATCTAATTTGAATGTGAAATGATGTATGCACTGCCTGTGTCAAAAGTATATCTGTCAATTTGGAATCCATTATCATTGTTTGAGCCATTTCCTGTATCGTCCTGTTCTTTCTTTCAACAACTCCATTATTTTTAGGTGTCCTAGCAATGAAGAATTGTCTTTTTATTCCATGCCTGCTGCAATAGTCCATAAATTCCTTTGAAGTGAACTCTCCTCCATTATTATATCTCAAGAATTTGATTTTTGAATCCATTTTATTTTCAACCATTTCCTTGTATACCTTAAATTTTTCAAAAGCTTCTGACTTATTCATCAGAAAGAAAACTGCAGTCATCCTTTTATAATCATAAACTAATAACACAAAGTATTTCTCACATTTTAAACCCTTTGTTGTAGTTGGTCCAACTAGATCAATATGCACAATTTCTAGTGGTCTTTTCGTTGAATATTCTTTTGATTTAAACCTCGTCTTTGTTTTCTTTCCTTGTTGACAATGTTTGCATAAAGTGTTGGTTGGTTTCATGATCTGGGGACTTTCTCTAACTGCTTCCCTTTTGTTGACTTTGACAAGGTTATCAAAATGTATATGACCCATTCTTCTGTGCCATAGCCAACTTTCATATTCCTTTCCTAAGAAACACTTTTCATTTCCAATTTCACTTAATACATATATGTTGCTTGAAGTTCTCGCAGTTGTTGCAATAAATTTTCCTGAACCATCTTTTCTTATCTCTCACTTTTGTGAATCGAAAGTAACTTTATGACCTTGGTCACACATTTGAATCACACTTAGAAGATTATGTTTCATATCTTCTACTGGTAGAACATTTTCTTCCTTGGTATTCTTGTTCCTAATTCTGACTGTGCCCTTTCCAATGATTTTAGTTGAATCATCATTTCCAAAGGAGACTGATCCATATATTTCCTTTATTAATGTAAGAAACTTGTCTCTATCACATGTCATGTATTTTGAACAACCACTATCAACATACCTATTATCTCCTCAAATAACATAGTCAAATTTGTTTATTTAGGTGATAGGAAGTCATTGAAAAATACATTTCTAAATTTTTTAAGGTTCATATTTGTGAGCCTTATGTTTGTAATAAATATTGAAAAACATTGGATTTGGTTTTTATTTAAAAAAAGCCAAAATTCAAGTTTCTCTCACTAAACACCTTCCCAAAATGGCTTCTAAGCCACTGAAATCCCTAGCTTTCGGTAGCTTAAACCCAAAAATTCAGGGCTATTTTAGCCACCGAAAGTGCAAAAAAGTCTATTTTTACTATGTTGAGTCATCATTTTCAAATGATTATTCTGAGCGACTAGAGAATCATTTTGAGAAATGGGAGAAGGTTTTTGTTTCTAACATGTCAAATAACAATAACCTCTCTCATTTTTCCAACATGTCTCATATATTGGGAGAATCAAATTCCTCTCTGAGCCCTAATTTTCGGATCTCATAATTTCCTTGTTTGACACATATTTTTGAAATGCAGATCCTGGGAAAATGAAAATGAATATCAAAGAACTAAGAGATTTTTTTTCTCAAAACAAATGAATCTAAAAAATCCTCTTCCAGTTTGTACACAATGGTTTTTGTTGGAGAGATATGGGACAATATTTGAGAAACATATTTCCACAAAGCTCTATCTTTTCCATCCACCTCACAAATTCGAATTTGAGATAGGAGAAGAGGTTATCAGATCCATCTTTTGAGGATCTGAAACTGCTTGTAAAGGCTATAAATCCTATCATTTTTATAGACTAAAGGGTTGGACTTTCGGGATTATACATTTCTTGTACTCCCAAACTTCTCATACCATTTCATAATATAAGCTTCTTTTACCTATAATGTTTAGATTTACCTCTTGTCCATTCTATGCTTGTATCTGAATGATTTATTTAATTTCTCATGCTTATATAGTGTCTGAGAAATGTCATCTTGTCATTACACTAATAAGATAAACTTTACAAGTATTCCTTGCTTATTATATTGGTCAATCATGTATATTGTTTATGTATGTTTTTGCTGATAAGATAAGATCTCTCCACACATTCACCTTTATTAAATCCTCTGAACAGAGTTAGCTAAAAGCCTTGTCTATATGATTATGTCTATGCATGTTTTGATTGAGTAAACCTTGTATCAGTCAACCGACTTGATCCACTTGAGTAAACATTGAGAGAATAAGTTAATTTACCAGGCTCATTCCCTTTTCAGTTAGGGAAAGACTTCTGGAGTGATAACAAATTGGCATCGTTGTCGAGGAACGAAATGAAGCAAGATTCCCTGGGAAGAATGACATAGATCTAAATTTTGATGGCAGACAAAAGGAGGACACATAATTGACTGTATCATCTTCCTGGCGACTCCATGATTAAAGACTCCACTAGGGAAGATCTGATTGACAGAAAATGAAGAGGCTGAATTCCCAATCCAAGTATCAGTTCATTAGTCTGCTTGATGAACTATTGTTGTTTTTTATCAACTCTTTCATCATGTTCCCTTTGCATGAAAAGAGAATTATTTTCTATTTTGTATATTCAGAAAATCATCATCCTTCTTGTATATATCCATCTTTAGAAGAAGAAGATCTGCATACTACCTATATTGTAGATGTTGATTGAATACCTATACCTCATCTTGTTCATAAAAATGATCATTGTATTCAAATCTCCCTTGAATATGATCAACCATGTAACCTTACAGAGGTCCAAACTGATTCAAACCCTGTCCATAGTTCAACACCCTGTGGCATTACTGTTGAACCTTGTCATCAACATGTTAGCTCTCATAATCAACCCACTACTTTTCAAATTAAGATCAGGATGAATATGTTCAAACCTTTGAGTCTACCCTATCTCCTTCATCCTTATCCTCTTGACTGTTATGAATATATTCCATAGTTTTCTGGAGAGAAACAAGTTTCAGCTAAGAGGCAGTTGGAATCCTTTGAGGATTTTGTTGAGCGATTTGAGATTGTTCATGAAGATGTGATTATGAGATTTTTCTCCAAGTCCTTGATCAGAGACGTTGTTGTATGGTTTAAGGTTCTGAGAGATGATTCTATTGGATCATGGATCGAGTTCTCTAATGTTTTCTTGAAGTATTGGGGAAAGAAAAAATCATTATATTATTACTTTGTTGATTTTCATACTTTGAAAAGAGAGCCAGATGAAGCTTTTCCTGTCTTCAATCGAAGGTTATATTGAATTTATCATGACATGCCTTTGGAGATCTAGCCCACTGAGATGGTTTCCATGTTGTACTATGTTATGGCTCATCATTCAGAATTAGTTCTTCTCTTGTTCGAAAGGAATTCCTCATCCTTATCACAGATGTTTGAAGATGCTCAAGGAGTGGAGGAGAACCTGCATGTTTCTAGGAGGATCCAAGAGCAGGTTGACTTTGAAAATCTGCATGTACATGAGAAAGAAGAATGTCAGTACACTTTAGATTTTGAACAGGAAGGTAATGAAGGTAAAGTAGATCTGGAACAGTAGAAAGTACATGAGCTCATTTCATATTCAGATATGAACTCTTCAAAATTTGTAGAGTACTCCAGAGATAGGTATGAGTCTGAAGTTTATGATCATTTTGTAAATTAAAATGAATCTATGGTAACCAATGATTGCATAGGAAATTACATGTTCCTTACTGATCATAGTCCTTGTCATTTAAACGTTGCTCCATCATCATCTTCTGAGCATTATTCTGATGAGGAAATTGTAGTTTTTGATGATCACAAGTTGATCTCAAGAGAACCAGAAAGTGATCAGTCTTCTAGCAGAGGAACAATCATGGCTGAGAAAGAGTTTTTTGTGGATCAACATGTTTTTGATCTTCCTTTCAAATATCTGGTGGCAGCCTTCATGGAATCATACTTTCTAGAGAACCCAAAAATTTCATATTTCTTTAGCTCGCACATGTTTTTGGCTGAGTATGGCTTCTTGAATGAGTTCTTATCACTATTATTACATTTCAGAAATCATCTATTGATCGGTGACAAAGACAAGGTCCTTTCAGTTTTAAAGTTTCTTGAATGGGTCCTATGGAAGTCAACCTTCACTTAATTAATTTTCATATCTGGTTAGACTAGGAGTAGGCAAAGAGAATAAGATCGCCCTATGAGCAAGTAGATTTTTTTTTTAGTTGATTGATTTCATGAGTAAATAGAACACAGTTAAAAGAGAAATCTTCATCTTCAATAGTTTGTAAAGCCCATAGTTCATGCACAAAGATGGGAAGGGAATGTATGATTACAACAATGTTCAAAGGTGAAACTAGATATAAGTAGAGAACTGTGATATCTGAATATGTTCATCTACTTTCTGATGCATGAATATCTAAAATAGAGGAAGCATTGACTATTTGATTGGACTGTAACCAATCACTATTAGCTTGTAGTATCATTTATGGGTATGTTATTCATCAAAACACAAGTTGTGCAAGTTGTTAGAGGTTGCATTGTCAATGCAGGAGACTTAAAGGAGTAGCATTAAAGATTAGTAAGTTAAGAGAAAATGCATTTTTGCAAATTTTGTCAACTGTTATAAAGAAGAATTTTCGGTGGCTTAGGTAGACATTTCAACTGTTCATTAGCCACTGAAAGAGGAGATTTCAGTGGCTTACAGGAATGGATTTTGGCTCTCCTAGCCACTGAAAGCACAGAACAGGGAAGACAACTACCATTTTTGCACAGATCCAATATTTTCTGATCCAGATGCCTCGAGGATGTTTTATAATGATAGATAATAATTAAAGGCATCATTTTTGGGTTTCTCTTCCAGTTTTAAAAGGTGCCAGCAAGAGGAGAATATTAAATTTACTACCTAATTTTGGCAAAAAAATATATTTTAGGCAAAGGTGGAAATTTCGATTCTCTATTAGTATCTAAGGATCTATTGCAGCTATCGAAGATTTTGGTCGACATGAAGATAATTGAGATAAGGATTTGACCTAGTAAATATGATCTTTTCCTATTCTCTTGGAACTGTTTTTGACTTTCCATTTTAAGTAAATTTGATCCAGTTTTCCAGGATCTAGATGTATTTTGTAAAGGCTACAGGTGGGCTACACGCAGACTACGGGTTTGCAGGGGATCAGGTCTAAAGGCCAAATGGCTCTATAGCCCAATGGTAAAGGCTACATGCAATTTACAGCTTTGCAGAAGATCAATTGTATAAGTCAGATGACTCCATGCCCAATGCTAAAGGCAAATGGAATTGTTATTTCTTCAGATGTTATAAGTCAGATGTTATCTCTTCAAATAACACAGTCAAATTTTTTTATTTAGGTCATAGGAAGTCATTGAAAAATACATTTCTAAATTTTTTTAAGGTTCATTTTTTAGAGCCTTATGTTTGTAATAAATATTGAAAAACATTGGATTTGGTTTTCATTTTAAAAAAGAGAAAACTCAGGTTTCGGTGGCTAAGAGCCTTCCCAAAAGGGATTCTAAGCCATCGAAATCCCTAACTTTTGGTAGCTTAAAAACAAAATTTGGGGCTATTTTATCCACCGAAAGTGTAGAAAAGTTTGTTTTTACTGCGTCGAGTCATCATTTTCAAATTATGATTCTGAGTGACTGTAGAATCATTTTGAGAAATGGGAGGAGGTTTCTATTTCTAGCATGTCAAAGAGAAATAACCCCTCATTTTTCCAACAGGTGTCATATATTGGGAGAATCAAATTCATCTCTAAGCCCTAATTTTTGGATCTCAGAATTTCTCTGTTTGACACATGTTTTTGAGATGCAGATCCTGGGAGAATGCAAACAAATATCAAATAACTGAGAGCGGTTTTTTCTCACAAAAAATCAATATACAAAACAATTTTCTAGTTTGTACACAACGGTTTTTGTTGGAGAGATATGGGTCAATCTTTGAGAATCATATTTCCATAAATTTTTTTCTTTTCCAGCCACCTCACAAATTCGAATTTGAGATAGGAGAAGAGGCTATCAGATCCATCTTTTGAGGATCTGAAACTTCTTGTAAAGGCTATAAATCCTATTAGTTTTATATACTAAAGGGTTGGACTTCAGGGATTATACATTGCTTTTACTCCCAAACTTCTCATAGCATTTCATAATATAAGCTTCTTTTGCCTATAATGTTCAGATTTACCTCTTGTTTATTATATGCTTGTATCTGAATGATTTATTTCATTTCTTATGCTTATCTAGTGTATGAGAACTGTCATCTTGTCATTACAATGATAAACTAAAATTTACAAGTATTCCTTGCTTATTATATTGGCCATTCATATATATTGTTTATGTATGTTTTTGCTAATAAGATAAGATCTCTCCACACATTCACCTTTATTAAATACTCTGAACAGAGTTAGCTAAAATCCTTTTCTATATGATTATGTCGATGCATGTTTTGATTGAGTAAACTGTGTATCAGTCACTCGACTTGATCCAATTGAGTAAACTGTGTATCAGTCACTCGACTTGATCCAATTGAGTAAACATTGAGAGAATAAGTTAAGTTACCAGGCTCATTCCCTTTTCAGTCAGGGAAAGACTCCTGGAGTGATAACAATACCAACCATGTTTCTTATTCTTAGCTTGTAGAGAGAGTGTGCATTCTTCATTTCTATATTGATTCTTATTTCTTATTCATCTCCTTTTCTAAGGTTCATGTCTCTAACTGTTGTTGATCTGTTGTAGTTCTCTAGGAGGGACTGTCATTCTGCAATATTTGGCTATGTGTCCAAAGTTGTTACATTTGTAGCATTCCACTTCAGTGCTCAAAGATTCAAAACTGTTGTAACTTCTTCTCTATGTTTCACTAGGCCTTCTTGGATAACCCTTTTTTGTATGAATTTCAAAGTTGTTTATGTTCCTGTTGTTAGCTCTTCAATTCACAGATTTATGTCCAAAAGTATTACATGCATAACATAAACTAAAAAAAATAGTTTGATACCTAGGAGTTGAATATCTTCTAAAAGGAGGCACTCTTATGAATCCTTATTCTTCCTGAGGCCTATATGTTTTTATCAGTCATTGATTCTGAAATCTGAATCTTCTTAGTGGAGGAGTGTCCCTGTAATTTTCATTGTAGACCTTCCTTTACCCTTTGATTGTTTTTTCATAACTTTTTGGATATGTTTCTTGTTCTGTTGTTTTGGATATTGATCCCTTTTCTGTTTGATTTGGATATTGATCCAGAATTTCCATGATGAGGTTTTTGACTATTGATAATGTCATTCAAAACTTTTGAGTTGTTCTTCATATTTTTCTTTTGAAGATCCTTTCTTAATGTGACAATTTCTGATTCCAAATTTCCAATGACCATGTCTCTTCCTTCTAGTTGTTCTTTGAGTTCTTCTTCCATTATTTTATCTTCTTCAATTTGAACCTTCAAATTTGTGATCATTTGTTCTATTTCCCAAGTGTCTTCTCTCTTGTCTAGTTTCCCTTGTAGTTTCTTGTTTTCCTTCTTTTCTATTCTGATAATTTCTATGGCACACAACAATTATTCTTGGTAGTCAACTTCTGCCTCTTCATATTCTTCTTCGGCCTCTTCATATTATTCTTTGGAGTCTTCCTTATTAGTCTTCTACTGCCATGAATATAAATATTTATTTATCATTGTCACTGACTTCATCTTCATCTGATGATTAGATGTCTTCTTTGGTGCATAAGGTTTTCTTGAAAACTTTCTTTGTGGTTCTTTTTCCTTTATATGTTTGTTTTCTATTTACTAACCTTCATCATTTCTCTTTTTATTATGAGGAAATTTGTTAGCAAAATGACCAATACCACCACAATTAAAACAAATCAAAGGAATATTACCTCTATACCTGCCATTGGTTCCCTTGTTCAATCTTCTGACAAAGTTGGCCACTTCTTCATCATCTTCTAAGATATCACTGTTGTTGCTATGTTCTTTTTATTTTTTCTTTCCCTTTTGCTTTGACCTTTTGGATGCTTTGAAGATTGCCTCTTTTATATATAGACTTTTTTGTTTAGTTCTCATTCAATATGTTGTGAACATTCCATGTAGTTTTTCCATGCTTATTGAGTTTAGATATGCTCTTTATTCTAGTGCGGCTATCTTAGGGTCAAATCTCATAAGAAGAGATCTTAGTACCTTTTGAAAAATTACATATTCTTTGATTTCTTCTCCCAATCCCAAGATTTCATTTACTGTTTCATAGACTCGTACAAAGTAAGCTATAATGTTCTCATCTTCCTTCATCTCTAGTTGTTCGAACTGACCTCTATAAGTTTGAAGCTTTGTTGCTTTAAATTTTGAATCTCCTTCATAAATATTTCGAAGTTTGTCCCAAATATATTTAGCAGATTTACAATGTACAACTTTGGTGAATGTCAATTCTCCAAGACCATTCAGAAGTGCATTTGTGGTGCTGGAATTATTCTAATCGAGTTTCATATTTTTTTCATTTGTCGGTAGAACTATTGGTGTTGTGTATCCATCTACAATTGATTGTCAAATTTCAAATCCCTATGCCTGTATATATGTCTTCATCCTTTTTCTTCAAAAGGCATACTTTTGTACATCAAAATGTGGTATTCCATTTTTATACATGTTGTTGCTCTCCATGATCTACCTTTCAGTGGTTAAATTGATTTCTGAAGGAGCCTGCTCTGATACCAATTATTGGATTACTGAGAGGGTCGATGAATCAATAATAGAGAAATCTAATAATTTTTAACCATGTAATGCAAGTGTTATATCAATGCAACATTATCATCCAATATTTGCAGAGTAAATAAACAACGCACAAATGAACAAGCATACACATACACAATACACCAATGTTTTTACATGGAAACCCAAAGATAGAGAAAACCACATAATGCTTTTTCTTATATATCTTGAAGAATTGCATTCATTGGAAGCACCAGCTTCCTTTGTTTTCCAACTGCAACTGGAAGGAGGCTCCAACCCCCTAGTTTCTCAGGCTACAACCTCAGGGAAGCTCCAACTCCCCTATTCTCAGGCTACAACTAGAAGGAGGCTACAATCCCCTATGTTCTCCAACTACAACCAGAAGGTGTCTACAACCACCTGTCCTTGCCCCATCCAATTGCCCTGATGTATAAGTAGAATGATGGAACCACTGTCACACTATCACTATGAGATATACTATTGTAAACATGTACCAATAAACCTGAACCAAACAAACTGTACCAATAACTTGAACCATGTATCAACCATGCATCAACCTGTACCTCAACTCGTAATCAACCTGTACCATAAACAAGTGCATCAACCATGCACCAACCTATACCTCAACCTGAAAACCTTCCTTAAATTTAATAACAAGTGTAACACCCTAGGTTTTGAAACCCCATTTTAAATAATGTATCGTTACAATGTTGAGAGGCCCGAGTGCCCAAAAAATTAATAAAGGGCCAATATGCATGATAAATGTAATGTTTTGTTTATCATTATTAATAATAAATACGTCGTTGGATTCTATATGGAAAAGGACTAGAGTTATAGGGGGATATGATTCCACAAGAGAGGGGGCTTGAGGGGATAAATGTTTATTCCTTGTTAATTACCCTTTTCTCCTACGAGAGGGGATCGATTATGTGAGCTTCTTGGGGAAGGCTGGGAGGTTCTTGATTTCCCCATGAGAGATACTTAAACCCATCCCTGGTCTGATTGTGGGGTTGGTCGTGGGTCATTGGTTCGTCCACTCCATCACCTCTGAGTTATCCCATTCTTTCCCTCACGCCCTTCTATGCACTCACTTACTCATCCATTGATCCATCATCACCTACGTCTTGGCCTGGTAAAGGGAAAGAAAATGCTGAGAATTAGCCATGAGATAGTTGGTTGTAATGGTCGCTGGTGAAATCTAGCCATGACTTGGGGCCTGCATGTATGAGATGTGTTGGCCTGTGCCCTATTTTTCTCACAAATGAGAGTCATGATAGTTATGGCATTGAGATTCTGGACCAGCTGTGCTAGAGGCCCTAGTAAAAAGGAGGACTACCTAAGGTACTACGTGAAAGAGAAGGGTGGAGGTCCATTATCTTGGGTGGTATTGGATGGGTAGAATAGAGATGGGTACTTGGATTTTTGTGGGTGTTGGAAAACCTATGAGAGCTTGAGAGTCAATTGGTTTGGGAACCCAAGTGCACTCTAGAACCATCCTTGTGGATTCATATCCCTGGCTTGGGGTGAAACTGCTATTGAGATTTGGAGTAGTGGTGTCTATAGTTGGGTGGAACGTCCTTGATATACATCCAGTTGGTATCACCTTTTTATAGAGATAAGTGCTCTTTGTTGTGATATTATGATATTTGTATGAATGCATTCCACTGTGTATTTTAATTATTGTTTAACTAAATCTTGTATTATGCATGATTGTTGGATATTGTTGTGCATGTCATTAAATCTTGTATCTTATACACGATTATTAATAAAAGAAGGTATCCGTAAGAGTATGAAGTCCAAGGGTGGAATTAAAGGTAGCATGCTCCAGCCAGTGTGTGTCTGGGGATGTTACAGTTTGGTATCATAGTTTCTGGTTGAAACACTGAGCTGGTATGGGTCGGGTCTATTAGTCAGAGTCTCGGGGTCGAGATCGAATTCAGACCATGAAGTATAAAAGATCAGGAGGAATAGTGTTGCAGAATCTATGCAGCAGATAAAATGTCAAAGACCCATGGTAAGGGGTTTGAAAGATCATGATCATTCTCCTTCGAATCTGGGAGAGATCGCCACTGTAGGATCAAGAGATATTCGGGATCATTGGATCGAATGATAGGGAATAAGGACCGTTCGATGAAAAGGAAGCAAGGTCTAAGGTCACAGTTGTCAGATCCAATTGGAGAGTGAGATCAATGGAAAAGAGGCATTGCGGGGAACCAAGTTTCATGGGAGACAATTTCCCAAGGAAGTCCCATAATCGAAACCATGGTTTCACCAAGGGATTACGTGTCCATGTCAGGAGAATTGTGGGGCGAAAAGATGGTTACTCCAAATCGTCGATGCGTGCCCCCATAATTTGAAAGGCATGCAATGATGTGACATGATATTACTCTAGCAATGAACCTTTGAAGATAAAAAGTAGACGGGGACCATTGATTTGTAGGAGGACATGTGTCAACCGATCATGTGCTCTGGGTAAAAGAACTCTAGGAAAAGGCGAGTAGGAGAAGTTGAGAATTGAGATTTTCGGACCTTGGAGATCCAAAGTGAATCTCATTTGTCCGATCGAGGAGGACACGCGACAGAAATACGTGCACTTCCAGGGAAAGAGAAGGTTCAAAGTTGAGTTCTCTGAAGTACGAAGACCCAAAAGCATCTCGACTGTCGATCTACCGAGAGCCACACGTCACCAAATCTGGGGCTTCAGATAAGAGCCAGTTGGGCTAGACAAGTTTTGATATCTGAGACTTTCCGAAGTCCAAAGACCTGAAGTAAGCCTCCACCGTCAGATTAAGGAGGAAATGTGGTGCATATACATGGACTTCGGGTGAAGACCCAAAGTGAATCTTAGTCGTCTGATCTAGGAGGACACCGAGCGATAGATTGGCCATTTTGAGAATTCGTAGTTTAGGAGAATTGGAAGTGTGCTAGTATGAAAACTGTCGAAGTCTTGAAGCCCAAAGAGCCGAAGTGGTGGGGCACGATGATGTCACTTGGAGGTGATGTGGACCCCATAATTCTAAAGTGACATGTCTTATGGCTGTCACCTAGGATGATGTGGACACATGGGATGTGTGCCATGTGTCAGTAATATTTGAGCATTTGGAGTATTGAAAAGTCGATTAGAACATGACATGTCTCAACCACCTGATTGAGCCACATGGCCACTTCCATTATTTCTCCACATGGTGACATATCGTTCAGTCTGAAGACTGGGCACTCCAGAGGGGAAAGATGTGACAGGTTGTGTTGGGTAAAAAACTCTCGAAGGTTGGAGTACATATCGACTGTTGATTCCAGAGGACACTCATCAAAGGATTGTCAACTTCAGGTGAAAGCACTCTGGGAGAAAGTGCAGGAGAGAAGTTTGAAACTTTTGAATCCCAAAGAGATAAAGCGATTCAAAACTGTGGATCTGTGGGAGGACACCCATCGACAGATCATGAAATCTAGGTAAAATCATTCCAGGAGGAGGCAAGAGATGAAAGTTGAGACTCCCGAAGTGCAGAGTCCCAAAGTGGATCTCGATCATTGATCGTGAAAGTGGACAAGGACCGTTGATTCAGTCCTGGCTTAAAGTTTTGAAGTCTTGAAGCTCTAGATAAGCAATTTTTCAACAAAGAGCCGAGTCATGTTCATGGTCATATGCATATTGAGAGCTGATAGGAGGAGGGTTAAGGACCAAATTGGTTGTCCTGAAGAGAGAAAAGTGCTAAGGAAGGATTTAGCCATGGTTTCTAGTCATGGTAACTTGGGAAGGTGGATTGAAGTGCCTGCGCAAGATGAAATTTCATGTCAGCCAAGGATAATAGGACACTGCTATTTTTGGGGAATGGGCATATGATATCCATGAACAAAAAAATGAAAGAGACCTGTAGCATGGTTTGGCAATTTTGCTTATCATATGCCTAGTTCTAACAAAATGGTCGCTTTCACATTTTGCAGAATTAAGGGGCTTATTCACATAAGCTCAGGATGCATATTGACGAAATGGAAGAAGGTGGAGGAAACTTCCATCATGATAAGGAGGTCGAAGGGAAGAATACCAGAGTTGGTAATGCAGAGACACAATCCAATGGACATAAGGAAAAAGGAGAGTACGAAACATTAATAGAAATGGTAAGGAGCTTGAAGATGGAAGTGCAGAGCTACAAAGTAGACACCGAGAGACTGGTGAGAGAGTAAAGTCAGATAAATCCTCGAGTGTTGCATATCTTAAATCAATTGGAGAGAAAAATGAAGAAGGGATCAAACTCAAGGCAAGAAGAAGAAGGAATGTACCATGAAAGAAGGGATGGTCCTGGAATAGATGGTTATTCCAGAAGTTCAAGCAGATCTCGTGGACACCACTCACCTCCTTACTCAGAAGGAAATTTTTATGCACCAAATGATCCCACAAGCAGTCCATAGGTGTTCCCTATATAAAACAGAGAAGGAAACAAGAGGTAGATAGTTTGCAAGGAGATCTGAGGAAGCTGAATCCACCTTCTTTTGACAGTGAAAGATAAAGGGAGGATGATGCCAAAGCATGGTTTCTTGGGATCAAGAGATATTTCTAGTTGCATAACTATTCGTCCAACCTGGAAGCTAGGATTTCCACCTACCATTTACATGGGAAAGCTGCAATGTGATGGGACAAACTAAAGAAAGTGGAACATGTTAATGAAAGTAAAATAACTTGGAAGTAGTTCAAGAAGTACTTCTCAGAGGATTTCTATGACAAAAAAATGCAGGAGTTCTTTGAACTCAGGTTGGGAATCATGATTATGGAAGAGTACGAGAAGAAGTTTTTGGGTTTGTTAAAATATGTCAATTTCATTGGTGATGAGAAAGTGAAAATACAAAGATTTCTAAGTGGATTTCCAGCCTTTATAAGGAAAAGATAAAATATGATGAACCTAGGACCTTGACTGAGGCCATCAAGAAGGCTAAATACATGTATGAGCAAGGCCAGGGAAGAGAATCCCTGCAAAAATCTTGGAAGGACAAGAAGAATGCAAAGTCCAATCATAGGAGGAAAGGATTCAAACCTCCCTTCAATAGGAATTGTTTATGGATAAATTCATGAGTGCGGACACAGACCAATCTCCCCAGATCCACCTGGATCTGGAACAAAACGTGACAGAATACTACTCTTTCCCTAGATCTAGATATTGAATGAACTAAGAGAAATGGATGGTGGACATACC
>ML796545.1:200283-211604 GCA_009831015.1 Picea engelmannii
GAACCTGATAATGCTTCTTGAGACTTCTTCAATTTATGAAATATTCAATTCTTGGAGTACTCTGATCTTGTATATAATATTACTCAATGTATTCTTTGAAACTCCTCCAATTTTCACTCCTTGAATCCTCCCCAAAAAGAGGTTATAGAAAGAATGGTAGACTTTGTTCAATTCTAGTCTATTCAAGAGGCCCAACTTGTACAGAATGCCCCACGCTCAATATTTAACATATGATTATGAAACTCACACATGAGAAACTAAAGTCTGTATTGTTTCCAATAAAATTTATCCCATGTAATTTGGATTCTCGATGAATAAGTTATGATTGTTTTACCCATAACACTTGTTTATTGACTAGCTTCAAGACTGGTCACAAACCCTATCTTCCACAGAGTGTATCTCCATAATTATAGCGAATCAAGTGCTAAATTTTTACCAGAGGTACCTTGATATGTCTTCTTAATACCATAGATATTTCACCATATGAATCTTTCTAGAAAAAAATTTATAGCAAAAATGGTAAGATGACCTGAAAGTAACATACCTTAGAACACATCACCAAAAGTCTTCATCCTCCCTTGAAATCCGGCCTTCTTTACTTCTTATTTCCTCTGAAATTTGACTTGTATCAAAATGAATGTATAATGATGTTTATTTATACCATTTATGTCACTTTATTTTAACATTAGGGCTGACCTGACACTTTCTTATTTTGTAATTATTTTCTTTAATTATCTTCAGGGCCTACATGTACCTCATTCTTCAATTCACTTTGTCATCTTCAAAAATTCATTTCTCCTCAACCATGAGGATCCACGTGATGTGCCACACACCACCGGAAACAACATGATGTATACTATCCATTCATGGGTGTTGTATATGCATGTGCATTGTCCTTCATGTCCAAATTCCTTTATCAATATTGCGGTCCAAAACCCATGACTAGGTTTGACATCAATGACAACAACCAATCTTCCAACAAATATCATAAATCATCCTATTTCTATTTTGATTGATTCAAGAGAAAGTCATTGCTACATTGATCCTAAGATAGTGGATAGATTACATTTGGAGAAAAGTAAACTTGGAAAAGCAAGTTTGGTTCAGTTAGCCACTGGAACCAAAAGGAGAATCCATGATATGGTTAGAAGTTGTTCCATAAGTGTTAATGGTGTGAATACTAGTATTGATCTAAATATCATACCATTGGGGTCTTATGATGTTCTCATTGGGATTTATTGTTTTGAAAAGCATGATGATGTCCTATATTGTCATAACAATATGTTTACATGTCTTGATGGAAATGGAAAACATAGCACTGTGAAAGGAGTTTCAAGACCCATCTCTATAAGGGAGATTTAGGCCTTATAGCTGAAAAGATGTTTTAGAAAAGGATGTCAACTATATGTAGATCATGTGGAAGAGACAAATAATACAAAGGGGCTAAACCTTGAATATTTCTTGGTGTTGTAGGAATTTGAAGATGTATTCCAAGAAATACCCAGATTGCCACCAAGAAGGGAGATAGATTTCTCAATTGATTTAGTGCTAGGAGCTAGCCCGGTGTCAAAAACACCTTACAGAATGAGCACACCAAAGTTAAAATAATTACAAATGAAATTGGAGGAATTGTTGAAGAAAGGGTACATTCATCCAAGTGTTTCACCTTGGGGAGAACCAATACATTTTTTCAAAAAGAAGGATGGAACCTTGAGGCTGTGTATTGACTTCTAAAAGTTGAACAAGTACACTATAAGAACATGTATCCTCTACCCAGAATTGATGACCTCTTTGATCAGCTAAGAGGAGAAAAGATATTCTCAAAGATTGACCTGAGGGCAGGATACCATCACGTAAGAATAAAGGAAGAAGACATTCATAAGAAAACCTTTAGGACCATGTATGGGCATTATGAATTTGTAGTGGTGCCATTTGGACTGACCAATGCACCAACTGTCTTCAAGTGCTTAATGAATGGCATATTCATAAATTATTTGGATAAGTTTTTCATAGTATTATTGGATGACATACTTATCTATTCTAAGTCTGAAGAGGATCATGAAAATTACTTAAGATTGGTATTACAAGTACTGAGAGAACATCAGTTGTATGCCAATTTGAGGAAGTGTTCTTTCTATCCAAACTAGATCCATTACTTGGGACACATTATTTCAAACCAGGACATAGTAGTAGATCCAAAGAATATCAAAGACATTAGAGGATGGCCAACACCTATAAATGTGTTAGACGTCAGATATTTTATGGGATTATATGGTTACAATAGAAGGTTCATAGTAGGGTTCTCTACTTTCTCATCCCATCACTTCTTTGCAAAAAAAGGGAACTAAATTTGAATGGACACTCAAGTGTGAAAATAATTTTAATTTGTTGAAGGAATTACTTACTAGTGCACCTATGTTAAATATTGTTGACCCAAATGAAATTTTTGTGGTGTGTACAGACACATGTAAGGAAGGACTTGGGGGAGTTATCATGCAAAATGTACATGTCATTGGATATGAGTCCAGAAATATTAAGGAACGTGAGAGGAACTATGCCACACATGACTTGGAATTTTCTACCATTATTCACGCCTTGAGGATTTTGAGGCACTATCTCATGGGGAAGAAATTAAAATTAAGGACATACCACATTGGCCTGAAGTATCTTTTTGAACAACTAACCTTGAATGCCAGGAAAACAAGATGGCTGGAATTTTTAAGTGAATATTACTTCGATATCAAACATATCAAGGGGAAGGAGAATAAAGTTTTCGATGCACTTAGTAGGAGAGTGCATCTCATAAAGGAGTATGAGATAAAGGAAGACAGATTACTCATGCCTAAAAATAGAATCTATGTTCCTAGTTCTGGAGAAATAAGGAATTTGGTACTAAAGGAAATGGATGATGTTCCTTATGCTGGACATCTCTGTTACCAGAAAACAATTATAGCAGTAAGAAGCCAGTTCTTTTGGCCAGGAATGAAGAATGATGTTTCTCATTACATCACTTGATGTATGGAATGTCATAAGGTGGAGTTTGAGCATAGGCACGCAATGGGTTTGCTGCAACCATCTCCAATCCCAAAGAAGAAATCAGAAGTGATCACCATGAATTTCATCACAGGATTACCTAGAAAGAATAAGCAACATGATTCAATCATGGTGGTGGTTGACAAATTAACAAAGGATGCTCATTTTGTGCTTGTGAAGACAATGCATACAATGACTAATATTGCATAAATTTTCATGAAGGAAATTTGTAGGTTGCATTGGATACCTAGGACAATCATCTCAAATAGAGATACAAATTTTACCTCGAATTTCTGGAGGGGATTGTTTAAAGGATTTAGCACAAATCTAAACTTTAGCACCGCATATCATCCCTAGATAGATGGGAAAACAGAGAGAGTCAATCGAATAATTGAAGACATGATGAGAATGTATGTGATGGATAATCCATCTAAGTGGGAAGATTACTTACACTTGGTTGAGTTTGCATATAATAATGGGTATCAAGATTCATTGAGAATGAGCCCATTTGAAGCATGTACAATAGAAAATGTGATACTCCAGTAATTTGGGACAACCTAGCAGATAGAGTGGTACTTGGGCCATAGTTTCTCAAAGACACAAAAGATGAGGTGGTCAAGATCAAGCAGAATTTAAAGGCAGCTCAGGATAGACAAAAAGTTTATGCAGACAAGAACAAAATAGTTAGAGAATTTAAAGTAGGGGAGAATTTACTTTTGAAAGTGAAGCCCAATAAAATCTCTTTGAAATTGGGTAGTTGTACAAAGATAGCAGCCATATTCTATCGTCCTTTGAAATATTGGATAGAATAGGGCTGGTTGCATACATGCTTGGATTGCCTGCTTCCATGAATGTGCATAATGTATTTCATGTCTCTTTACTAAATAGATATGTACATGATCCTAACCATGTTATTGATTGGCATCTGATTCAGGTAGATATAGAGGGATATTTTTAGGTTCAACTAGTGCGGGTATTGGACAAAAATGTCAAGATGCTCTGGAATCGAGTTATAGAGTTGGTAAAAGTTCATTGGACCTACGACAGTCCTGAAGATGCTACCTGGGAGCATGAAGATTCCATGCAGGAAGAGTACTTGTAGCTTTTTTTAATAAATTTGAGATTTTAATCTCTATTTTGTTTATGCACTGAGGACAGTGCCAAAATAAGGGGGAGGGGATGTAACACCCCAGGTTTCGAACCCCCATTTTAAATAATGTATTGTTACAATGCTGAGAGGCCTGAGTGCCCAAATAATTATTAAAGGGCTAGTATGCTTGAGAAATGTAATGTTTTGTTTATCATTATTAATAATAAATACATCGTTGGTTGCTAAATGGACAAGGACTAGAGTTATAGAGGGATATGATTCCACGAGAGAGGGTGCTTGAGGGGATAAATGTTTATTCCTTGTTAATCTCCCCTTTTTCCTAAGGGAGAGGATCAATTATGTGATCTTATTGGGGAAGGCCAATAGGTTCTTTATTTCCCCACGAGAGATACTTAAACCCATCTATGGTCTGATTATGGGGTTAGTCATGGGTCGTTAGTCGTTGGTCGTTGGTTGTTGGCTCATCCACTCTGTCACCCTTGATTTATCCCATTATTTCCCCCATGCCCTTCCATGCACTCACTTACTCATCCATTGATCCATCCTCACCTGCATCTTGGCCTGGTAAAGGGAAAGGAACTATTGAGAATTAGCCATGAGATAGTTGGTTGTAATGGTCGCTGGTGAAATCCATCCATGACTTGGGGCCTGCATGTCTAAGATGTGTTTTCCTATGGCCTATTTTTCTCACAAATGCGAGTCCTAAGAGTTCGAGCATTGAGATTCTAGACCATCTATGCTAGAGGCCCTAGTAGAAAGGAGAAGGACTGCCTAAGGGACTGCGTGATAGAGAAGGGTGGAGGTCCATTCTCTTGGGCGGTATAGACTGGGTAGAAGAGAGATAGGTACTTGGATTTTTGTGGGTGTTGGGAAACCTATGAGATATTGAGAGATGACTAGTTCGGGAAGCCAAGTACACTCTAGAACCATCCTTGTGGATTCATAGCCCTGGCTCGGGGGTGACACTACTATTGAGATTTGGAGCAGTGGTGTCTACAGTTGGGTGGAATGTCCTTGGTTTGTAGTCAATTGGTGTCGCATTTTTATAAATATAAGTGATCTCTATTGTGATATTAGTATCTTTGTATGAATGTATTCCCCTATTTATTTTAATTATTGTTAACTAAATCTTAGATTATGCATGCTAGCTGGATATTGTTGTGCATGTCGTTAAATCTTGTATCTTATGTGTTCTTATTAATAAAAGAAGGTATCAGTAAGAGTACAAAGTCCAAGGGTGGGATTGAAGGTAGCATGCCTCGACCTATGGATGGTTGGGGATGTTACAACAAGATACTAACATTTTCATCAAACTTTACTTTAGTCTCACATGACTAGTTTTGGATTAGTCAACAACCCTAACTTGAAATAATCATAACTATGTACCTATAATGAATGAATATTTGAAAATAGTACACAATGTTATTCAATGTGTTTTATGAAATTCCTCTAGGTGTCACTACTTGAAACCTCTCAGAAAATTATTTATAGAAAAAATCGCATACCTTGTTGAATTTTGTCTTATTCTAGAGAGAGAACTTGTAGAGCGTACCCCGCATGGAATATTTGTTGTATGGATATGAATATTTTACAAAGAATACTACAAATTGTTCTATAAACAACACATTTGGTCTTTCTGATTTGAATCTTTTATGAAAAATTAATGACGTTTTTACCCGAAACACTTGTTTTATACTAGTTTCAAGACTAGCCACAAACCCTATTTTCCATGGAGTGTAACTTAAAAAATACAACGACCCACAAGATGAAATTAGTACCAAAACTACATGGATATGTTTCCTCAATGGCCTCCCAATTTCACGATCTGAATCATTCTAGAAAAAACATTATTGCAAAAATAGTGAGATGACCTGTAAATAACATACCTTAGAAAACATCATCAAAACAATTTATCCTCCCTTGAATTTCAGCCTTCTTTACTTCACCTTCTCTCTGAAATTCGGCTTATATATCCTTCGGTTACCTCATTCAAATGTATATATTCAATATTCTCAAGTGTGATTCAAATGAGAGAGCCTTTCCTCTTATTTATACTTTCATGTAGATTCCTCAAGGGTTTACCTTTTAACCATCTTAACCCACTTTCCTTATTTTAGGGTTAACCCACTTCTAACCACTTGTCATAATTAGAAAGTTCTCCATTTACTTTATTATTTAAATAAAAATCGACTTTTTCACTTCACTTTATTATTTAAATAATCCTATTTGACTTTGTCACTTCACTTTATTATTTAAATAATTTCTTCTTTGCAAGAACTTTGGCTTCTTTGACCTTTTGGGGCTTCAAGCCAACATATGAGGGTCCTCCAACTTCGTAAGGCCATAAATCTCAAACTGTGAGGAGTTATGTGATGTTCCACAAACAACCAGAAATGGAATGACATGCACTATCCATATATAATAGTATTACCTACAAATATATCAAAACTCATACCATTATATATCAAACAAACTTCAGTCCATTACCCAAACCTTTGTGCTACCAAAATTCACTACCGAAATTTCTTCAAGGGTTGACATCAATGACAACCAATCCAATTAATCAACATCTTCTTCCACCAATCGAAGAAGTCAACATCAAAAGAAAAAAATGGATGATCGACCCCTAGTCAAGCCAAGAAACTAGTTCATGTCTCCATTCTTCGTTCAAAGACTGGATGTAAATGCATGCGAATATGAGGAAGCAACAAGGGAAATATTTCTAGAAAGAATGGTACTAGTAAATAACCGTATCTAAACTGATTCTTTCTAGTCTTACACCTTGTGATTAGGTCCTTCAAATTGGTCATCACACCACCACACTAGTTGAAACTCTTGTGCTCCATTCACTCAACTACATAATACATCTGTGAGTTAGAAATAAGGTGGGTACAAGTGTTTACTGCTAGTTTAGTGATGGTAAAAGAAATAGTGTGGGAGGATGATCTTTTATCTCCTTGATAGAAATATTGCCACTGGTCTTGTGAGACCCTACTTGGAAAAATTATGAGACATAAGTGTTAGTATTCCTACCTGTGTCGCGAGACCTAGACAATACAATGGGTGCTCCTAGCTTTGAGATACCTCTTAGAAAATATATATCCTCAATCTCAATCTCAAGGGAGTGAGGAACAACTATGAAAACTTATTCGATGACATACCACATCACTATAATATGTTCCAGTATCATTATTTCTTTCCTCATGCTATGGGTTTTAGATAATTTCAATAACCCATAGTTCCTAAGAGTATTCATGGTTTGTTGATATTGTAAGGCAGAAAAGTCATCATTTTTGTGCTCTTTTTCATTCCATTCCAACATGGTGGCAAGAAATACCTTGAAAATGGCAAGATGAATCATTAGTAAAAAATTGGGAGAAAATGGGTGTTTTTGCATGAAGAAAAACTAAAAAAAAAGATGATTTATGCACTTTTGTTATAGCCCAAAAATTCCCTATCTATGCATACACGGCCTTGGCCCTCTTACTTGCATATTTTTCCAAAGAAATGTTGAGAAGCTCTTCTTAAAAAACCATTTTTTAGAAGATGTGTGCTCCCTACACCATTACAGCATGTGTACATATGATTGTTGCACCACTACAACGTGCGTACATACGCTTGTTGCACCATTACAACCCCTGTATGCTTGCAAAAGTTGAAAAAATTAAAAATTTGCAAGGAATTCGTTGAAATTCACGGGCTATTGGAGATTTCCCAACCAATTCACTTGTTATATCCCATCACCCAAACGAATAACCATCCTTTTTTCATATAAAAGGAGGTGTTTGGGTATCATTTCACATCCAAGCATAAGAATAGTGGAACTCTAACCAATTTCACTTCCCCTCCTTACCCAAGATTTTGCTACCTTTTATGAGATATTTCCTCAGCATTCCCTCATCAGCCCCTTCTTCCTCCATTCAATCCATTCCTTTCTGAGGTGATCAAAATATTGAGAGGGGAATTCCATTCAAGGTGCACTTGGATCATGGTAAATAGGATCTCAGACCACATTCACGGAATGGTGGTCAACACAGATTATATGTTTCATTCTTTGTATTATGAATAAAAGAATTGCATTTTCTTGTCCCAAATGATGATGTTTTGAGTAATTACATTGAATTATACTTAGAATTTTATATCTAACCCTGACTCATGAATAGATTATCATGCTTGTAGTCCTTGTTTACCTATCTTTGGATGCAGGTTTGCCTTGGGAGTATATGTGTAGTCATTGGAACTACCAAGCTTGAGGAGATCATCACCAGACATGGGATGAAAGGTACAATTACCTGATCTCTTCTCTTATTTATTTCCTTTTGTTTTTTTTAGTATGTTTGGGGTAGAATACAGAATCAATTAACTTTTAGACAATCATTCTCTCTGTCTACATCTTAAACCCTGGTGTAGTTAAAGGGGGGATTTTCTTGCTAGCACTAACGCCCTCCTAGAATGGTCCATAGGACATTGACACTCCTTATTTTTTGTGTAAATGGTGTATGTGACACACCCCATGATAGTTTTGGGGGGCACCACTGGTCGAGAGCGCCATGGAGGCCCTAGCCTGTCTAAAATCCTAGAAAAAATTTCCTCAGAGGAGAAAATTAAGCCATGAAAAGATAGACAAGGGAAAGAGCACCTACGTGGTCTAGATGGTAGTCTAAACAATGTTTTGGATCTACTTAAATTAGCAACAAAAGAATCTCTCAAGAAAGGGTAAAATCTCAATTTTACAAGATGAAGTGAAAATGAATTGCAATTAAGCCCATTTGGCCCTATTTTAACTTTTTAATTAATTCATTTTTACCCACTTTTATATCAAATTACCCTAGAAAAGATAATTTTATGATTTTTGTTGATTTCTATAAAGATGTCAAACTCTTTTTTTCTAGACTTGGTATCTTTGATAGGAAGAAGAACATTTTTTAATGGCCTAATCCTCAAAGAGCATGCTTAGACTTTCTTCGAGCTCTTAAAAACAATGAAAACGTCGTCTTCCAAGAGATAGTTTAACCATTTTTCGGTCTTGTTAGAATAACTATGAAAACATAATACTCTAACTACTTTAGTTAGAAGAGTTCTATCTCATATTGTTTTATACTTTTTTGGGCCCGAGGGACTAAAATTTACGAAAAAGTTATCTTTGGATTTTTCTTTAGGTAATTCCCTAAACAAGAAAAACCATCGCGTTTACCTACTCTGGACTCATAAAAATTACTCATTGAAGGACCCATCTAGGATCAAATCCTTACTTCTTCAGGTTCTTCAATCATGTGAAGAGGAACTTATTGAAGGTGAGTTATATCGAGTATTTATTATCCTCCTCAACCTCGTTAAAAAATAAAGTGGTACTCATCTATCTGGATGGGGGAAAATATTTGAGAAGTGGGTCAAGTTTTTGAAACATTACGGCAAATGTTTTAGTCACTCTTGAACATGGCATATGTCTATGTTTTTCTTATAGTTGAATAAATCCACGTCTTTAAGTCACACTAATTCTATGTTTTGTGATACGCTTTTGACTCCTTCAAAGAGGGCCTTTGGATGTCGTCACATTATGTTTGGATCCATGCCTCATCAATTCAATGTTTCCAAGTCACTTCTCATGTTATATAATGTTCAAGGGAAGTATAATATTCAATCAACCTCTGCAATATTATTCATTTTCATACATGTGTTAGTATGCCCACATTTTCTCTATGATCTCAAATCACTATCTTAATCAGTTTCGTGTCATTTATGGGGGATACATCATGCCCCTCCTTCAACGAGTCTAATATTATCGATGTCAACTCATTATTAGAGAATCATAATTAGAAACCAAGTAATTCCTTGGAGCCTACATGCCTCAATGGAAGGTTTCCTCGCTTTCTACACTTGGTTTAAAGCATCAACCCCTGATCGAAATATTAAAACAAATGTTCAACTTCAAATCATTTATTCACATTCATTGGTTTGTACTAGGGTACCTTGGGATTCATTGTCATCATCAGTGATTTCCCTCGCACTTGCTAATAGTATACATTAATGAACGGTAATCAAGTGGTTTCTACCATGTTCTACTTCAAGTCATCTATTCACAAGTATAGATTCATACGATTTCAAGATCGAGATGAAGACTTTGGGTTGGGCGTTCTCTGTTATGTACTTTACCCAAGCTGCGATGGGGAATAATATTACTAATATACATTGTCCAATAGATCCACTTTTTATTGGTTTGTTGTTATGTTGTCGTCATATTGTAGCTTCACTATGTAAAATATCGTGACTACAACCTAATCGAGTCATGGAGGTATGGATCCACATTGTATGTTTCCATGGGTGGACATATCCTTAGTCAATGATTTCATGGATCCACAATGTATTGGTCAACATCCATTCTTCAATTCCATTTTGTATCGATGATGGGTATACGTACCTCGATATGATTCATATAGATGTTTTTTTATGATTGTTTGCAGCTTCCATCCATCTCTCCTTTTCCAACACCCCTTACCACACATAATTTAATAAAGTTTTTTGACCATCATCATTTTTCTAACCTCTCACTTTAGGAGGAAATTGTTACATGAAAAATTGTCACATCTAAGTGTCTGACCTTTGTCCTGCATCCCTGACACTATGAAAAACATTTTTCCATGTTCCCTAGTCATCAAAGAGAAGAAAATACACTTTTTGAAGGTCGAACTATTAAGAACCAAATATCAATATAGCATAGAAAAACCTCAGAATAAGTAGTCAATGCCTTGAAGAAGAGAGAATTTTTGGTAATAAGCCTTTTCAAGGGGGCAACCTCCTTTTACCCCACATAAATGTTCAAGTACAAGATGATTCCAAATGAAAATGTCTCGTTGGTATATATAAGATACTAGGAGGTATAATTACAACTAATGGAATAAAGCCGACGTAAATAAAATAATATTACTAATGTAATCTTCCCCAATTAAGGGGTAATGAGCCAATATTAGGGCTTAACATGCCCCTCCCCTTGAGACAAGTTTTGTCTACAATGCTTGAATAACTCTGGATCCTTTTGTATAGAAGACTCATCTTCCCAAGTGGAATCTTCAGCCGGTAGTTTCCTCCATTTAATGAGATACTCTGAAATGGATCTATTCCTTAGCTGGTGAATTATTGTGTCAGTGATGGCTTCAGGCTCCAATATGATTTTTCCTTC
>ML796545.1:212060-234256 GCA_009831015.1 Picea engelmannii
ACAATCACCATGATGAAACTCTTTCCTTTAGACTTCGGTAACCCTGTGATGAAATCCATGGAAACCTCCTCCCATCACTGACTTGGGATGGATAATGGTTGTAAAAGACCTGGGGTCTTAATTGTTTCCACCTTATTTTGTTGACAAACGAAACATTCTACCACAAACCTTTGAACATCAGTTTTAAGGCCATCCCAAAAAAAATCCTTCTTGACTCTATGGTAGGTTTTCAAAAATCCTGAGTGCCCTCCTACTGGAGAGGTGTGAAATTCCAATGGTACCTTTTGTTTGAGTTGGGAGTTGTTACATAAATATAAGTGATCTTTGTACCATAGGGAATCATTTTTCAATGTAAATGTATCTGATGCACTGGAATCCTACTGCAACCTTTGAATGAGAGTCCACACTTTTTCGTCCTTCTTCCATTCATCCCTTGATTCTATTATCCAATCGGGTTGGATGATCAAGATAACACAGAGAAAGGCCTCAACATCTTCATCCTTTCTTGAGAGTGCATCTTCCACAACATTTTTATTCCCCTTTTTATAAACGATTTCAAAATCATAACCCAATATCTTGGTTACCCATTTTTGTTGTTCTTCTCAAAATAGTCTTTGTTCCAAGAAGTATTTAAGACTATCATGATCTATTTTGACCTTGAAGTGCCTACCTATTAGGTTAGGATGTCATTTCTTCAATGCATGTAGTATTTCCACCATTTCCTTCTCATAAATGGGTTTGTGTAAGTCCTTTCCCTTGAGTGGTCAACTTTCAAAATCCAGGGGCCTTCCTTCTTGCATTAGGACAACACCAATTCCATTTCCCGAGGCATCACATTCCACAATAAAGGTTTTTGTGAAGTCTAGAGTGGTCAAGACAAGAGCTTTGCACATCACCTCTTTTAAGTTGTTCAAAATATTTAGTTGCCTCTAGAGTCCATGAAAATGAATCCTTCTTAGTTATCGTCGTTAAAGGTTCTTCTATTCTTCCATAGTGCCGAACAAACTTGTTGTAGTAACCTCTCAAACCCAAAAATCCTCTAATATTCTTCAATGTTTTGGGAATCAGCCAGTCCATCATGGCGTTAATCTTGTTAGGGTCTACCTTGACACCTTCATGAGATACAATATGACCCAAATAATCTACCTCGTTCACTCCAAAGAAACATTTGGATGCTTTGGCATATAGTTGCTTCTCCTTTAGTAGTTGTAGCACGTTGTCAACATCTCGCACATGATCCTCCCAAGAATTTATATAGATTAATATATCATTATTCTCTCTATAGATGTTAGGATTGGTCCTTCTAGTAGCCATAGCCATATTTTTACTTTCAACATTTCTTGCCACCTTAAATGCATTCTCCAATGATTTGGGTTCCCAAAGGTGAACCTCATGTTGAATTTTATTCTTTAAAGTTCCTATGAATAAATCAATCAAGTGCTAATCAGAATATATATTACCTTTATATTCAATCTTTGGAATTTCTCAATGTGCTCGGTAACTAAAGCCTTTTGGTTGAGATTTATCAATTGGCTAAAGAAGGTATTGCTCCTTGTACCCTCATAGTGTGCTATCATTTCTTCCATGAAAATTGTCCAAGTGACAAGTGATTTGCAAGAACAAATCCATCAATACCATACAAATTGATTGGGTTCTAAATATAAAGAAGCAATTCGTACCTTTTGTGTATGTGGCACATTATGTAGATCAAAGAATTGCTCCATCTGAAGTATCCATGTGATTGGGTCCTTGACATCAAACTTCCTCACATCGATCTTAGGAACGTGGTTGGTCTTGAACCCAAAGTTGGAGTTTCTCCATTCTTGATTCACCTTCCTTGTGTCCTAATCATGAATTTCATGGGATACATTTTCACTTTCAGGTTTCCTCTCTATTAGGAAATTTTTCAATCCTTCCATGATGTCCCCTTTTAAAGTGTCTATCTTAGTACTTATTGCCTCAAACTTAGCTTCTGTTGAATCCATCATCTCTTGTAGTTTATATTTTGTTACTGTCTTCTTTTTTAAATAATTTATGTCCCTACGCATTTATTCACCTTCATCAAGAGTCCAAGTAGGATTGTCTGGAGGCTTATTTTGTGTATAATTTCCCTTTATTGGTGGCATGTTGGCCAAGTATCACTTTAAACCTTGATTTTGAGGTGGTTCTGCTAGACAATCTTCCTTTTATTGTGTCTCCAAAATTTTGGCCCTTTTGAGTATGATATTTTATTTTTTATAGGTCTCTGATATTTATTCTCTTATATTCCATAGTTCTGATAAAAAATGGATGTACCAAGTGGAATTTATGGTAACTTCCCCACAATTTGTTGATATTTGGGCTTTCCAGGAGATCTCACTTGTCTAGCGTGCCCCTCAAAAAAGAATTGATATAAAATTCTGAACTTCATACCAGAACTAATACGATCTGTCCATTATCCAATGCAACTAGTCTCACTCAATTTGGATACTCTAGGAAGAATTTATTATTGTTTTACCCGAAACACCTACTTGAGACTAGTCAATAGGACTAGTCAGATACCCTATCTTCCACAGCATGTATCTACAAATTTTTCATGACCGAGAAGCTAAAATTTCAACCACAGATAAATTACTAATTTATGATAATAGCCTCTGGATTTCAAGGTCTGAAACATTACAAAAAAAAAATTATAGTGAAAATTCTTCAATGAATCAATTCAGGATGATTCCAGAACCCTATCTTATAAAGGCTGTATCTCTGAAAGTATAAGGCCTCAGGAGCTGAATTTTTAACCCAACGTACCTTGATCCATCTACTAAATATCCTCAAATCCATTCCTTTTGAGTCATTGTAGAATAAATGTTATAGCAAAAATTCCACGGTGTCTTAGATGTAGCATCGAAACCCCAAGACCTTGAACTCTGATACCATATGTTAAGAACGAAATATAAATATAACATAGAAAAACCTCAGAATAAGTAATCAATGCTTTGAATAAGAGAGAATTTAAGATAATAATTCTCTTCTAGGGGGGAACATCCTTCTAGCCCACATAAATGTTCAAGTACAAGATGATTCCAAATGAAAATGTCTCCTTGGTATATATAGGAGACTAGGAGGTATAATTACAACTAATGGAATAAATCCGACGTAAATAAAATAAAATTACTAATTTAATATGCCCCAATTAAGGGGTAATGAGACAATATTAGGGCTTAACACGAACACATATCTTTCCACTTATTATTTGGCTTAGATGGAGCATTGACACCCCGTTGTTATGGCTCAAGGAGTTTCACTCTTAGGGTGATGCCCCTTGGTAGGCCAACAAGGAGCATAATTGACACCTCCTATCAATTTCACTAGGCACGTCAACCCTATTAGGGTGGTTTCAACCAATCCCACCTTATTCTATGGTTTGACTCCAAGATACTTCTGGTGGTTATGATCGAGGAATGATTCATAGGCTCGAGTCTCTCCTTTATGGATAATAAATCCTAACCTATGGAGGAAATATCTCTACCTTCCCTTGATATTTTAAGTTGGTTGAACATCCCAAAGCCTCTATATAAAAAGGTCTCTCAAGGGTGAAAGAGATTAGAAGGAAGGTCTCTCAAGGGTGAAAGAGATTAGAAGGAAGGTCTCTCAAGGGTGAAAGAGATAAGAAGGAATTAAGGTTTGAAGAATACCAAAACTGTGTTTCATTTGTCAACATAAAGTAAGGGGCTAGATATGAGGAGCATTAGAGGAGGATTGTAGCACATCTTGCTTGCGAGTTCCATTGTTTCTCATATTAATAAACTTGTCCTATCTCCCTATTTTCATCTCTCTTCAAGTTTATGTATGAATGATTGTGGCCTAGTTATGATAGCTTTTATATAACTTTTTACAAGTAGTAGAAGAAGAGGATAGTTGTATTTATTTGCAAGTAGACTAAGTTTCGAGCTGGAATAGATCCAACAACGGAATGACAAAGAGTAGTTAGGAAAACCAACACAAAAATGTTCCTATGTCTCCTCCTCTTCCTCTCTTATTAAATGCATAAATAAATGGAAATCATGAATGCTATTGTCCACTTGTTCTAGTTGTCTTAGTTGAAGAAAACCCTGTTAAAATATTCGATGTTCTCATTTTACCATAGACAATATTGCAATATTGTGACCCAACCATAGGAATGCAACCACCCCCAAGCACCATAACCTTTTCTAGATAGAATGATTCTTGAAGCAACACTTGAACTAACAAATAACTGAGAGAGTGCATCTTTCTCCAAATATATCACACCAGACAAAAAGTATCAAAACCACAGAACACTAACAGTACTCAACTACAATAGTTGTAGTTGCATTTACCAAGAATACCACTAATAATATATGAATACCACCAAGAAAGTCACCAAGAATACCACCAAGAGATACTAGAAGTTACAACACATATCTTAGGCTAGATAGCACTAGAGAGAGAGACCAAGAATCACCCCAGAAGATCCTCCTTCCATTCTTGTAGTTGCAGCTCCAAACTTGCACCATACTTGATAGAGTGAGTGAGGTGAGTATAAATGAGCTATATCACCCTCTATTTATAGTGGTTCTTGTCACCTTTCTGGGACAACTTGTCCTTTTAGAGGCTTGTTGACGCTTAAAATCGCAATGATGACTACTTCTCACAAATGGTTTCCAAGCTCTATTATTTATTTATAATAATAATAATAAACTAGTAAGTGGGACCCCCTTGTTGACTAGTGGCACTATGATGGATGTGTTGCACTCATATTTTGGTTTGTTGTTATAATGATGCCATCATAGTCTTATACAGTTTATGATTCAAGTCATGCTTTTATTTGTCATGGCGATATAATATGGTTGGTTGATTGTGTTATGGCTATATGTTTTTGATGGTCACTCACAATTCATGGCAGTACTATGGATAAAATGATTGTTTTCTACATGTGTTATGTTTATGCATTAAACATTGTTGATTATTTTATATATGATTTCATGCAAAAGGATGATATGGGAGCTTAAAACAAAAACAAACAAACAAAAAAATATGGAGAAGCCTTAAGGTTATATGTGATTCACACAAAAGAAGCGTGATAGATCTAGCTTCTAGAATTATGTGCTTTGATTAAAAGGTTATGTGTGAGGCATATATGGTAACGTTATAGCATATGGTTTTTGTTAGAATTTTTGACATGACTTGGGTGGCGCACTATGTAATGGATACAGAAATGGATTTTTGTTTGAATTAATGGTTAATGTTATGATGGATGGGTTGTGTTGTACTTTGAATTTAATGGGGTTAGGGAAGGAAGCGATGTACATTTAATGCATGTGAATCAAACAACCCTTGAGCTCATCACCTTAGCCATACTTGCATTTGGTTTTTCAGCTCTAGTGTTTGTGGATGCTCCACAATTTCTGGTTGTGAAAGAAAAATATATTCTAACTCTCTCCCTCGAGCAAGATTTTACAGGTATGTTTCCTTTATTTTCCATCCATGATGGTTCCTCTATCTTATGAATCGATTTTTGGCTCAAAATTGCATGAGCTATGTGTTTTTCTTATGTTTTCGACTGTGTATCAGTGTTGTTCTTATGATTTCTTCTTTGAATACTCTAGACTATTGGAATTTTAAATAAAAGAAATGGATTTTCCTGCAGTGTGTAGCCTCTGCATTAGTTTATTGGTTAAAACATGTTTGGTCAGCTTGGGGTTTTGGTCTGGTTCTTTGTGGAAAATTGTCATTATGATGTAGCAAGATATAAGTTTTGGTGTGTGGGTTTTACAACCAGTCTTGCTGTTAAGTTGTTGTCACTCCTTTTTAATCTCGGTGGTTGTTATGTTTCATTCTTCCAGGTCGAGATGCAAACTATTAAGAGTTTCACTATTCTTTCTTTGTTTTCGCCGAGCTCAAGCTGTATTTTGTCATGGTATTTCCTTCCCTATCACTATGGATGGAAAACATTGCACATTCAGGTCTTGGGCATCACCCAAAATTTTAAATGAAAGTTTGTAGTGTCATGGTTGGTCACGGGTGGTTTTTAGACATTATCTTCACAATATTTTAAGATTTCGCTTCTCTCGTCTCTGTTGGAGGTAGCTGACTGTTATGTTTTGGTAACCCTCACTGTCAAGATTTTTAAAGGTTTTAAATTTCTGTGGTGGATTTGGAAATGACATAGGATCTCAGTTTCTTCAAAGACTATTCCTTGATTATCTGTTGTTACTTCTCTGTGATAACATTAAAAAAAAAGGGCACAAGTGATCTGTGCTCTCGAAGACTCTTTCTTGATTGAGCCATCTCTTGTTACCTATCTATAATAAAAAAAAATGAACGAACTGTGTTGGCCCTCAACCATGTTTTGAAGAAACATTGGTCATGATTTTGGGACTTCGATAGGCTAGTCAAAGATGGAGCACCCAAGCAAAGCGAAGATCACGAAATCTCACTCATTTTGCAAGATTTTTGGGATTTTAGGGTTTATGTAATGGGTATGGGATGTTGGCCCATGGGTTTACCCATGTTTAGGCCTCTTTGTAAATGTATAAATAAGTATCTAAGCGATGTAAGAAGTAGTAGTGGGCTATGTGCACAATATGTTGTAAGTGTTGGCTTAGTGTAAGAGATTGTAATTTCTCTGTGCAACAGATTGTGTAAGGATTTGTTCTAGTGAGGAGTTGGATCTACACCTTAACCTAATTTTGGGAAGGAGGATCTGGTGGGTTGCATGCAAATCTCCTATCCTTTGTGAAGCTTGGCTCTATGACTTTGTGCACAAGAGTAAAAGAATGTAGAAAACTTGAAGGCTAATAAAGAAGAAGAAGAAGTTGGTGGACGTAGCCCCACATTGGAGTGAACCACATATATCCTCTGTTGATGTGCTTTGTGTAATGTTGTTCATGTTGTTCATGTATTTATTTTCTTAGTCCACTGATCTTGATGTATGATAGATAGATCTATGGATGCTTAGTGCTTTATGTATGATGAATGCCAGATCTGACTTAATTCTATGTTCTAAGAGGTTTTAAGGGTTGGATATTGATTGTTACAGCATTGATATCTAATAAGGGTTAATCCACGTTGTACATGAGAATCACAACCTAATGCATATTTTTGGCTAAGTTCTATGTTAAGTGTTGTGATCACAGATCTGTGTGCCATCTTGGTTGTAGACACCTGAGTCCTGCAACCCCCCCTGCCTCTACCTCAGGCGATACTTCATATGATTTATACATGTTTCCAAAAGGGTTAGTAATTAGGGTTTGTTGATGCATTGTTGAAGTGTTGAACCGTGGGTCTGCCCCTATGCCAACAAATGGTTCCATTGTTGGGACCTGAAACTATGATTGTTGGGAACTGAAGAAAAGAGAAAGCTCTGTACGTAGATATGTTGTTGTAGTGCACAATATTATAATCATCTTGCGAAGATTTGTGCTAAGAAAGGAACCTGATCTGAAGGAAAGAGGTAGATATTAAAGCTTTTTGCTCTAGTAAAGGTAATATACGTGGAAATTGTTTCTTCGAAAGTATGAATGTAGTTATGTTTGATAGATTTTATCCTAGTTTGAAAACTAGGGCACAACTAGAAGAAATATTTGATCTGAATAAATTTGATAGAGATAGTGAAAGATATGTTATTCCTATGCATAGAAAGAATTTTTGGACTAACAAGTGGATGTAGGAACTTAGAAAGAATTTTTGCGGATTGCAGGTCTAGCACGGTGATCCCAGTGCACAGTATAGGAAATGATGGGGACCATTTAATAGAAAGAGAGCATTGGCACTATGCTATAACTGTAGAATACTGGGACATGTTGCTAAGGAGTGCCCTGGTATAGGTCCTATTTGTATTTGTTGTAAAGTTATTGGTCAAGAGGTTGAGAATTGCCCAAGGATGATTGCTAAAGTTGAAAATATAAACATGAGACAAGAAAACTATGAAGAAGGTTAAGGGACTAAGGATATGTTAGAGAACCATAAATAATAAGAGACTATGTTATTACAGTTGAAATAAACATTGAATGATCACATAGACATTAGTTTGTCAGATATCTTGAAAGAAAAACAATGCATAGAAACAAGAATAGGAGACTTCGACATAGACTGTGTCCTAGATGAAGAAACACATGTGAATATTATGCCAGAAAGCACTTGGGAAATTTTGGGAAAGCCTGTTATGGTTCCTTCATTGGGAATGATAGGATTGTTTAAATGAAATATGATAACCCTATGTGGAAGAGTTACTGATGTACCTATGATTCCCCACAAACCATCGATTGAAGAAGAATTTTAAGTAACTAAGTTTGTTGAGAACAACGCTCCTTTTCCACTTTTGTTAGGAAATACCTGTATTGAAAAGGATTAAATCAAAAGGAAAGAAGAGGAAGAGGCTACAAAACAAAAAAAACAAGAATTAATGGACTTCGTGGCTAGAAAATTAGAGTGACTAATACAAGAACAATAGGATAATTCAAAGCAACAGAGGTCAAAAGAATTAATTGTCGAAGTTGAAAGAACACAAGAAGGATTAAAGAACCTGTCCATATAGGAAAAAAGTGCATCCACCCCGGAAATAGTAAGAAAAGAGGTATTACCTTTGAACCCTTTGAAAAACCCTCAACAGTGCGAAGTTAATATGCTAAGAGAAGATAAGAATAAAAATGGAAAGAGGAATCCAGAGACTCAGATCACAGGAATAAAGGCAAGAAAGATCAGTAAGATGAAAAAAAAGTTAGAAAAACTACAGGAAGTTCCAAAGAAGACTCCGTAGGAGGGAGGTATGAAGAAATCGAACCTCGCCGGAATAACAGAACCACACAAAATGGGACATCACCATGATGAAGCTATATGACCGTTGGAGGCATCTGAATCGTTAGAAAGATGCTCTAGAATGGCTAGAAAGGAGGTTATTGACAGAAAGATTGTCATTGGATCATTGAGACTGCACCATAACGGATGGATTTGTATTGACTGACAAATTGCTACCCATTGGAGGAATCCATTGTGAAGTTTCTTATTTATCCCGCTAGATGATGTGTCGATCCTTGTGCCGATCAAACATGCAAAACTCTCCGACCCTGACATCATCGAAAGTCCCTTGGTCACCCAGACTATGTATGATGGACATAGCAACGCAAAGAAAAAGAAGAAAAAGGAGGAAGTGCAAAACATAGAAAGTGTTGAGAAGGACAACGCCTCAGAGGAGAGTAGGTCTTATTCACCCATAGGAAAAGGAGGTGGTGAAGTGAACCAAGAGGAAGGAGGGGAAGAAGGATAAAAGCAAGAAAAAGGAGAAGCTACACCACCAAAGGATCCCCTCACTACAACAAAAACATTGTAGAAGAGGAAGGTTTCCCCAGAGAAACCTTCAACAAGAAAGAAGGCTCACACCAATAATCCTCAATAGAAGAATCTGCTCATAGTGGACGATGTAGATATCATCATTGTAGTCATAGAAGATACTCCATAGGATATCCTCCAGAGACATGAAGCGAAGAAAGAAACACTTAATGAAAGAATAAATAAGGAGCTCAAAGACATACAACAAACCATTTATTCGAGCCACGCAATACTTATTGTGCCTTCTTCATCAGAAAGTGAAGAATTAGAGGATGAGACTACCCAATTACAAAGTCTAGTAGATGCAATAGAAGCTTGACTTCGTCAAGCCCAAGAAGAAAAGGAACATGATATAAACGTTGTTGGCCCTTGACCAAGTTTTGGAAGACTGTTGGTCATATTGACGTATTTTGGGACTTCGACAGCCTGTCAAAGGAGGAGCACAAGATGAAGAGGAGATCACGGGATATCGGTCCCTTTTTGGGTTTTTGAGAGTATGTAATGGGATTGGGATGTCGGCCCATGGTTTTACCCATGCTTAGGCCTAGATTGTAAAGTATAAATATATGTCTAGGCAATGTAAGAAGGAATCGATTGATAGGTTGATGAGCTAAGTGCTAGAACTATGCGATTGAAGTGTCTATGCAAGACTTGCAGAGCTAAGTGCAAGTCGTTGTAAGAAGTTGAGGAAGAATTTATGTTGTAACGCAAGGAAGAGGGATCTAGTGAGTTGTGAAGATCCTTTGTCCTATGCAGATTAGGGTTTTGTTGTCTCTATTCTTGTAACCAATTGAATGAAGATAATAAAGAAGAAGAGTTGGTGGATGTAGCCCCAGGGTGGGGGTGAACCATGTAAATGTTGTTTTGTCTTTCTTTGTGCTTGTCTTAATGTATTTATGTCTTCTTTTTGTAAGTGCTTAGAGGTGATTAGATAGGTATGCTTATACTTAGTTCTAATAATGTATGAGAATGTTGGATCTGATCTATATGAATGTGTTGAGTGCCTCAAATGATTGATCTGACCTATCTATTGACACTAAGTGCTTAAATATATTAGATCAGTGTAAATGTTGCGAAGATCTTTTTTATCAACAAAGTGGTTATTGATTTCATATTGTGGAACTGACGGAGCTAGTGCTCTATTAAGTTGTATAATCATAGATCTGTGTCCCAGCTAAGGTTGCAGACACTTCAGTCCTGCAACCTCCCCTGCCTCTACCTCAGGTGAGACTTCATATTCTTAGTAGGTTTTTCCGAAAGGGTCGGTAGTTAGGGTTTTGTTGGTGCGTTGTTGTAGTGTTGAACCATGGGTCTGCCCCTGTGCCAACAAATGGTTCAGTTGTCGGGACCTAAAACTATGATTGTTGGGAACTGAGAAAGAATAAGCTTTTTGTAAAGATTTGACCTGATATTATGAAATATCTATGTGTAGATATGTTCCCTAGTGTGTAGTATTCTACTTGATTTATAAATCTCTGTGCTAAAATAAGGAAGCCCGATCTGAAGAAAAGAGGCCAGATCTGAAGGAAAGAAGCAAGATCTGGAAGCTTTGTGCTCTAAGGAAGGTAAAAGTGAGAACATATTATTAAAAGATGTAAGATCTACAAGCTATGTGCTCTGATAAAGGTAAGAATAGTTAAAAGTATTAGATATGGAAGATTTGTGCTATGTAGAAGAAATATAAGTGGAAATTTTTATTTCTACAGTATGGATCTAGGTATGTTTAATATAGTCTATCCTAGTTTGAAAACTAGGGCATTAATAGATGAAAGAAGGTTTGATATGAGTAGATTTGATAAGAATAGTGACAGATATGTTATGCCTATGCATAGAAAGAATGTTTGGACTAAAAAATGGATGCAGGATCCTAGAAAGAATTTATTGCAAGTGAACTCCTATGATCCTAGCATGCAGTATAGGAGAAGTTGGGGATCACTTAAAGAAAGAGAGGATTAACCCTCTTTTACAGTTGTAGAAAACTGGGACATATTGCTAAATAATGCACTGGGAGAAGACCTAGTTGTCTTTGTTGTAAAGCTCTAGACCATGAAGTGTTGGATTTCCCTAGAATGATTGCTAAGCTTGAACAAATGAATCTGAATCAAGAGAACCTTAAGGAAGATCTAGAAACTAAGATTATGGTAGAATACCAGAAAGGATCCAAGAAAGCATTGATACAAATAAAAGAAACCCTGAATGACCACCAACATGTCAGATTATTAGAGATTTTCAAAGAAAAAGAATACATTGAAGCATGAATAGGAGACTTTGACATTGACTGTGTTCTAGACGAGGAAACATAGGTGAATGTCATGACTGAGAGAACTTGGAAATCCATAGGGAGGCCTGCTATGACTCCCTCATTATGAGGAATATGGTTATTCAGAGGAAAGCTGATAAACCTGTGTGGAAGGCTCGCCCAGATACCTATGACTGTCAATGGAGCTTCAACGAAGGAAGATTTTGAGATTATTAAATTTGTTGAAGACAATGCCCCATTTACCATGTTAATAGGAAAACCTTGGATTGACAGAGATCAAGCCAGACGAAAGGAAGAAGAAGAAGTCTTGGAGCAGAAGAAACAGGAGTTAAAATATTTTATGACCTGAAGGATCGCACACTTGATTGAAGAATAGAAGAGAACATCAAAGCTATTTAACACTAGCAACCCATATGTCGAAGATGTAAGAACATTAGAGGATCCAAAGAAGATTGAAGTACTTATTCCAGACAAGGAAGAAGTATTATCCTAGAACCTTGGGGAAGAATATCAACAATGCGAAGTGACTAAGACCATAGAATATCAGAATCGGAATGGAAAATGAACTACTGAGGTGAAGCTCACTGGAAAGAAGTCTAGAAGGAAAAGTAAGAAGAGATCTAAGTTTGAAAATTTATAGAAGGTTCCAGAGGGAACTTTGTAGATAGAAAATTTGTAGAATTGGAGCTTCTCTAGGATATCAGAACGACACATGGCACTTCGCCATGGTGAAGTAATATAGTTGTTGGGACTGATATATCCATTCGAATGCCACTACGAATGGGTTAGAAAGAATTTATAGCTCGACACTAGATCATTGGACTGTGTCATAATGGATAGAACAAGAGTTAATGAGGCTTCATACCCGCTACAAGAGAACCGTTGTCAAGTTTCCTACTTATCCCATCGCACCATGCACATAGAACACTTTTGCTAATTGAGAATTTGAAGCCTGCAGACTAAGCGAATTGTATATAGTGATCATTACACTCTTTTTGTTTATTCTAGTACAATGTCTAAGATAATCATGACCATGATAAATTTTAATCCCGAGAACATATGTCCGACGAGATCACCGCAGTTGAAGAATCAGTAATGAAATTTCTCCTCAAATTGATGACTGAAAGAGTCATGTCAGAGAGAGGAGTGTCTACAGGTGTACAAGAATCTTCGATGAGAGGATTTCTGACCTCTCCGTCCACTGCTAGAGATGAACCATCCTGGCTAGTAGATGAAAAGACAACTAAGCATAGGGATGATCTCGCAAATGCTAAGTTAATCCCAAGTATAATACCCACCTATATACCCCCTCTGAGCAGCACGATAAATCAAGATAGTGTGACCAGATACTTTGAGTATGCCTTGGTCATTGAGTACCTCCCAAAGGGGATATGTGCAGTTCACACAGATCAAGAGAGATTGCAATGTTGAATTTTAGTGACTTCAACCTTGGTGACAGGAAGGTCTACAACATGCTCGCCCTAGATAAGTACCTAACCAGAACAAAAGGAAATAATTCAAAGATAATTCCTCAATATTGGACCATGAACCTCGCACAGTCCACACTGCTCAACGTCATGAAGATCCCGCACTTCAGAAGACACCAAGAGGTGAATGCATGCATCAAACTGTTGTTGTCCTGTTACCATGGTGAATACTTTTGGTTAAATCGTCGTATCATAGTGGATCCAACATTGATCAATCAGATCATAGGGTTGAGCATGCAAGGCCCTAACCCACAAGATTTCTACCCTGGAAAGACCATGGATCACGCTTTATCTCAAAGGATAAAATACACCTACGACGATGTCGAGAAAGGCACGCGAGGCTACAAGGTAGCTTCTATCCAAAGCAACACAGTGTGCATAGACTATCAATTGATCACAGGAAAGTTGGTCCGAAAGAATCGACCCACCCAAGTCACTGAGTTCGTAGTTGACCTCACAGGGAAGTGCACAGAAGGACTTTAGATGAATTGGGTGTAGTACCTGGTGAACAAATTAGAACTCAAATGCAGAGAAGCCCAAGATCAAGGGTATGAATTTCACTTCAGTTGGCTATTGATATTGATCACTTTCATCACCTGGGAGATGACAGAAGGTGCGATCTTCCTAGACATCGAGCCCTTTGAACCTTTGGCCATAGAGTTTAGTACACTATGGTACTCGAATGACATGAATAAGTAGTGGCAGTCAAATGTCATATTCCATACATATTACAACCAGTTGAAGGCATCCATACAATCCAAGCTTCGTATGACCTCGAATACCCTCCATAGGTTTCGGCCTTTAATGAAGTTCAATGTGGACCGCCATTTTATTTACATCACAGTGCGCGCAGATGGACATAAACAATAGTTGCAATCATACTACAAGTTGATGGAGGATGAATTGGAAGAGATTACCAAGGAATGGTCAGTGAACCTCCTTGTTCTAGTAGACCCTGCAGAGATATCTGACAATGAAAGTCCAGAAACAATGCATGATACACCTGGACCCAACAAGAAAAATAAAAATTAATAAGCCCAAGACATAAACATTACCTCAGCCAAGACTGATTCCATCTCACCTAAGCAAGGAGTTGATGGTGGAGAGATAGATGACATAGAAGCTGAACAAAATAAAGGTGAGGTTACACCACCTAGAGACAAGGAGGACCCCTCAAAGAAAAGGAAGGTTTCCCCACCAAAACCCTCATCCCGGAAGAAAGTGAAAGCAACCAGGATGAAATTTGAGACTACCCTCACATCAGATGACTTTGATCTCATTGTAGTAGCCCTGAATGATGCTTCACTGGAGATAGCAGAGAAGAAAGAAGCTAAGTAGGAGGAGGTGTTCAGTCGGATTAAAGATTTAATCCAAGGGGTGTAGTAGGCATTGCATTCCATTCGTACAGTCTCCATTGCACCTCTTTCAGTAGGAACACCGAAAATGGGAGATGAGCCAGCTCAACTCCATTGAATCATTGATACAGTCAAATCTCGCCTTCGAAGAGCTCAGGAAGAAATAACACAAGCCACCCAGGCTTTAGCACAAGTATAGGAAGACCTTGAAGAGAAACACAGTGCTGCAGAATAGGAAAATATTTCTCTGCAAGCGAAGTGGGATGAAAAAAAAACACAGTTACAGTAAAACAAGGAACAATTGATCGCAGAGAAACTTGAAGTAAAGGAAATGGTTCACAAAGAACTTCACTCTATGACATTCATTGAAGTAAAGACCAAAGAGTGAGTTCCATAGAAGGTGGCACAACTTGAAGAAGTAATCCAATAGTGCATAGAAGACTTAGAGATCTTCACTGTTCCTCACACCCCTCAAGATGTAAGAGACCAAAGGGAAGCAATTGTCCGTAGCACAGTTGACAAATTAAAATATCTTTCCTTGGAGTGCAAGCAGCTGAGTAACTGGAGCACCCAAACATATGAGAACCTCACCAAGAATCCAGAGTTATAGGAATTGGAGTCACAACTCAAGGAAGAAAAGAAACACATAGACACACTACAGGCGCAGCTGAAGGCCTTGTTAGTCGTGGAAAGAATGAAGTGGTATGAGGAGGAATGCACCTTCCAATAGAAAATCTATATGATTCAAAGAAGAGTGATGAAATTTACTCAACGACTTCAACCAATACAAGATAAGGTGTGCCAGTTATTCACAGAGGTTGAAAGTAGAGGAGCAGATCTAGAATAGGTTTTCATCGTAACAAAACAATGCCTAGAAGGGCCCGTAAATGATGCAGTGATCTAAGAGTTCACTAAGAAAGAGACCATATCACAGCAGCAGGTCGAAGCAGCTCAAGCCAAGATTGAGGCCTTCAAAGAAGAACTAGTCATACCAGAGTGACTCGGGATGAGTCACAGGTGAGTGTTGGGGGCCTGTTGGCCCTTGACCAAGTTTTGGAAGACTATTGGTCATATTGACCTATTTTGGGACTTCAAAAGCCCATCGAAGTAGGAGCACAAGACGAAGCAGAGATCACAGGATCTCAATCCCTTTTTGGGTCCTTTTTGGATTTTTGGGAATATGTAATGGGATTGGGATGTCGACCCATGTGTTTACCCATGCTTAGGCATAGATTGTAAAGTATAAATAGATGTATAGGCAATGTAAGAAGGAACCGATCAATAGGTTGATGAGCTAAGTTCTATATCTATATGATTGAAGTGTTTGTGTGAGACTTGCAGAGCTAAGTGCAAGTCATTGTAAGAATTTAAGGAAGGCTTTATGTTGTAATACAAGGAAGAGGGATCTAGTGAAAAGTGCAGATCCTTTGTCCTATGAGGAGTAGGGTTTTGATGCCTCTGCACTTGTAACCAATTGAATAAAGACAATAAAGAAGAAGAGTTGGTGGACATAGCCCGAGGGTGGGGTTGAACCACGTAAATGTTGTGTTGTCTTGCTTTGTGCTTGTCTTAATGTGTTTATGTCTTCTTTTTCTAAGTGCTTAGAGGTGATTATATAGGTATGCTTATGCTTAGTGCTAATAATGTATGAGAATGTTAGATCTGGTCTATATGAATGTGTTGAGTGCCTGATCAGCTAGATCTAACCTATATATTGACGCTAAGTGATTAAATATATTAGATCAATGTAAATGTTGCGAAGCTGTGTTTTATCAGTGAAGTGGTTATTGATTGCAAATTGTGGAATTGATGGTGCTAGTGCTCTATTAAGTTGTATAATCATAGATCCGTCTTCCAGCTAAGGTTCCAGACACTTGAGTCCTATAACCACCCCTGCCTCTACCTCGGGTGAGACTTAATCTGCTTTGCAGGTGTTGCTGAAAGGGCCAGTAGTTAGGGTTTTGTTGGTGTGTTGTTGTAGTGTTGAACCCTGGGTCTGCCCATGTTCGAACAAAATACATGAAGTAAGAAAAAGAGGAGGCCTTAGAGAAACTTTGAGTTGCGCAGTAGGAGAAATATGAAATTAGGGCGATGCTCGAGGAGGACAAAGAGAAGATGAAAAAATAAAAATACCAGCTACTTGCAGAGTAGACTGTGGTCAAAGAGGCAGTAACTAGAGAACTTCGCTCTGTGTCAGGCTTGGCACAAGAGAAACTAGATTCAACTAAGATGCAAGTGGGTAAGCTCATCAAAGCCATTCAGTAGCTTTAGGCATGAATAATAGAGTTAGAACTCTAAGAAGTACCTAGCACTCCACAATAAGTGCATGATCAGAGGAAAGAAGCTGCCAGGAATCCAGTAGAAAGAATCAGGGCATTGGACTAAGAGAGTAAAAAATTAATTGATCGAAGTGCACAAACCTATGAGTGCCTTGCAGAAGATCTGGAGCTGAGTAAATTGGAAACAAAACTCCAGGAGGTGAATTAGAAGGTGTCCATCATGCAAGTGCAAATGAAGTTGATTACTGCATTTGAGAAGATGAAAAGATCATAGGAATAACACAGAATTCAACAACATGTTACTGCCATCGAGAGAAAATTCATAGAAGTTACATAGAGGCTCCATTCAGTGCAGGATGAAGCCTGCATGATTTTTGAAGAGATTGAAGGAAAAGGCTCACAACTGGAACAAGTAGTTACGACAGTGGAACAACACCTGGAAGGGCTTGTCACTAAGAAATAAATTTAAGACTTCACCAAGCAGGAGGCTCTTGCGAAGTAGCAAGATGAGGCATATTGAGCTAAGATTGAGGCCTTTGAAGCAGTGTTGCCCAGATCTAAGTGACTTAGAACGAGTCATAGGTGAGTGTTGGGGGCTTGTTCTCCCTTGACCAAGTTTTGAAGAAGCATTGGTCATGCTTTTGGGACTTCGACAGGCTGGTCGAAGATGGAGTGCCTAGGAGAAGCGAAGATCGCGGTATTTCACTCATTTTGCAGGATTTTTGGGTTTTTAGGGTTTAGGTAATGGGTATGGGATGTTGACCCATGGGTTTACCCATGTTTAATCATTTCTATAAATGTATAAATAAGTAGCTAAGCGATGTAAGAAACAGTAGTGAGCTACATGCAGAATATGTTGTAAGTGTTGGCTTAGTGCAAGAGATTATAAGTTCTCGGTGAAATAGACTGTGTAAGGCTTTGTCCTGGTGAGGAGTTGGCTCTATACCTTGACTTGATTTTGGGAAGGAGAATTTGGTGGGTTGCATGCAAATCTCCTGTCCTCTGCGAAGCTTGACTCTATGGCTTTGTGCACAGGAGAAGAAGATTGTAGAAAGATTGAAGGCTAATAAAGAAGAAGAATAATTTGGTGGACGTAGCCCCACACTGGGGTGAACCACATATATCCTATGTTGATGTGATTTGTGCAATGTTGTTAATGTATTTGTATTCTTAGTGCACTGATCTTGATGTATGATAGATGGATCTATGGATGCTTAGTTCTTTATATGTGATGAATGCCAAATCTGACTTAATGCTATGTGCTAAGAGGTTTTAAGGGATGGATCTTGATTGTTACTGCGTTGATCTGTAATAAGGGTTAATCTGTGATGTACATGAGAATCATAACCTAGTACATGGCTAAGTGATATGTTAAGTGTTTTTTGTTAGAAAAATAGGACCACGGAGCAATAAAATAAAACAAATGCAAAAACAAAACACAGAAGACACACAATACAAGAGAGACATAGATTTACATGGTTCACCCAGTGTGGGCTACGTCCACCAGAGAAATTTCCAGGTCCTTCCTTTATTATTATCCAGCAAATGAAGGGATAAAACCTACAACAAAACCCATTGTAACTTCCTCTTCTTTCTCTCACAATATCCTCTCTCAGAATACAATATTCACCACCATCCATAGCCGCGATACATTTCCCTCATAAAAGAGGGTTTCCTTCTAGGGAAAAAAACCCTAACATAATCTCTACCGTTAGATCTACGACTTTATAATGAATAGTCTAGATTTACAATGAAATTACAATATACTTTTACAAGGCAATTTTTTCTTTGGGGGCTTCTCCCCAGAACCCCCATTGGGGGACACTGCCCCAGAACCCCCGTTGGGGGCCTGCTTGCCCCCAGGCCCCCCAGCCAGGGGGATAGGCCCCCCAAACCCCGTAGAGGGGGTACCCCACCTCTGCACTCCCCCACGTGGAAGAGTGTACATACTTATGGGGTGTAAATACTCCATGGGGTATAAACATGGCTGAAAGTAAAAGACCTATAAATCAGGAAGATAATCAGGCTACACAACCAACAATCTCCCACTTGGAGACTGATCTCAACAACTCCACCACTGTTGTATATGCTGGACTCTGAACCTTCTTAGACCTGGAAAATTTCTCATTTTCATCTTCAATCTTGAAAACCAACTGAAACTAAGCAAGAACTCAGTTTCTCCCTAGTTACTCCCTTTGTTAACATGTCTGTAGGATTCTGGCTAGTGTGTATCTTTTCTAGCTTCAATTTTCCATCTTCCAAGGTGGATCGTATGAAGTGGTACCTCAACTGTATATTCTTATTCTTCGAATGGAAGGTTGAGTTCTTTGCAAGGTGAATGGCACTCTAACTGTCACAGTACAACTTTTTTTTCTCCTGCTTCTTTCCCAATTCCTCCATAAACCTTTGTAACCAAATCATGTCTTTACTAGCCTCTGTAGTAGCAACATACACTGCCTCTATTGTTGAAACTGCAACAACCTTTTGCAGTTTTGAAATTCAACTTACTGTTGTTCCACCTATAGTAAAAACATACCCTGTGGTGCTCCTCCTGCTGTCTTTATCACCTGCCATATCTGAATCAACATATCCCTGTAGAAAAGTGTTTGAACCTCCAAAACATAATGCATGTGTAGTAGTACCTCTCAAATACATGAGAATCCACTTTACTGCCTCCCAATGTTCTTTACCTAGATTTTTCATATACCTGCTCACAACTCCCACTGCATGTGCAATATCTGGTCTTGTGCAAACCATTGCATACATCAAGCTCCCAACTGCTAATGAATATGGGACCCTGGACATGTATTCTATATCGTCCTATGTCTTGGGACACATTTCCTTAGTTAATTTGAAATCTCTGGCCAAAGGTGTACTAACTGGTTTTGCATTCTACATTCTAAACCTCTCCAACACCTTCTCTATGTACTCGCCCTGAGACAATGTCAGTTTGCGATTTTTCCTGTCTCTTGTTATTCTCATACCAAGGATTTTCTTTGCAGCACCCAAATCCTTCATCACAAATGAATTGGCTAATTTCTTCTTGAGCACATTTATATCCTGCATATTAGTCCTTGCAACAAGCATGTCATCTACATACAATAGCATGATAATATAGCTTCCATTTTCTAGCCTTTTAAAATAAACACAATGATCAGAATGTCATCTATTATAACCCTATTATGTCATAAACCTGTCAAACTTCAGATATCACTGCCTTGGAGCTTGCTTTAGGCCATATAATCTCTTCTTCAACCTGCATACCAAATTCTCCTTCCCTTTGACCTCATACCCATGTGGCTGCTGCATATAAATATCTTCCTCCAAATCCCCATGGAGAAAAGTTGTTTTTACATCTAATTGTTCAAGATGCAAATCTTCTACTGCCACGAGACTTAAAATAGTCCTAATTGAAGTCATTTTAACAACAGGAGAAAATATTTCATCAAAATCTATACCTTTCTTTTGTGCAAACCCCTTTACAACAAGTCTAGCCTTGTACCTCTTTTCTCCTCCATCTTCTTCCTTCAACTTATAAACCCATTTATTCTATAATTCTCTTTTTCCTGTAGGCAACTGAACCAAGTCCCAAGTCTGGTTATTTGCCAAGGAGTCCATTTCCTCTTTCATGCCTTGCTCCCACTTCTTTTTGGTGTCTACCTGCATTGCCTCTTCATAACATTCTGGTTCACCAGAATCAGTCAACAATAAATAATATAATGAAGGAGAGTATCGTTCAGGGGGTATACTTAACCTAGTAGATCTTCTAACAACACTTACAGGTGTTTGAGGTACCTGCTACTCCTGTTGTTGTACATTTTGATTTTCAGGTTCCTTTGGAATTTCCTTTTCAGTGATCTCATCAAGCACTGTGTATTCTTGTTTTTCTGTTTACTGTTTCTTTCCTTGCAACTGATCTTTGTACATGACCTTCTCATTGAATATGACATCTCTAATCGTAATAAATTTTTTATTTTCATAATCCCATAAGCGATAACCAAAATCATTAACACCATATCCAATAAAGGTACATTTCTTGGATTTTTCCTCAAGCTTTGTTCTATTTTCTTTATCCATATGGACAAATGCTTCACAACCAAAAGTTTTCAAAAAAGAATAGTTTACCTTTTTTATTTTCCATTCCTCCTCTAGAATTCAACCATCCAAAGAGCTTGAAGGTCCTTTGTTTATTAAGTAAACAACAATATCTACAACATCTTCCCAGAACTGTAAGGGCAAACCAACATGCAATCTCATACTCCTTGCACGCTCGATGATTGTCTTGTTCATCCCTTCTGACACACCATTTTCTTGTGGTGTTTGTGGAACTGTCTTCTCTCTACGAATCCCATGGTATGAACAGTAATCATCAAACTACTTGCTGCAGTATTCACCTCCATTATCTGATCTAAGACACATCAAACTTTTTCCTGTCTCATTCTCAACTAAATCTTTCCATTTCTTAAAAGTATCAAAAACATCAGATTTTTGTCGAATGCAATATACCCAAGTTTTTCTAGTTGCATCATCAATAAAAGTAACATAATAATGAGATCCACCAAGAGATGATACCTGAGCTGGTCCCCATACATCTGTATGCACAAGCTCTAACCTTGCATTCTTGTTTTCTTTTCCGACTCTTAGAATTCTGACTCTCTTTTGTTTTCCATAACACAATGCTCACAGAAGTCCAAATCAATTTGTTTAAGATCTGGCAACAAATTTATTTTTTGAAGGATCTACATACCCTTCTCACTCATGTGTCCCAACCTATGATGCCATAGTGTTGTATCCACTCCTATAGAAGCTAAAGATATATAAGAGTCAATATTACCAGTACATAGATGCAATGTACCTACCTTCTCTCCTTTCGCTATCACCAATGATCCTTTGATGACCTTCCACGTCTTATCTGTAAATATGGATATACAACCTTCACTTGCCAACTACCCTGTTGAAATCATATTTTTACTTAAATATGGAACATGTTTTACCTCTTTCAACAACCATTGGTTTCCATTTCGTTGCTTTATTTTTACCTTTCCCATTCCAACAATTTTGCATGGTTTATTATCACCCAAATGAACTTGTCCAAAATCACCTTGAACATAATCTATAAATTTTTTCCTATGGGGTGTGGAATGAAATGAAGCTCCTGAATTTACTACCCAAGACTCAAAAATATTATCTATAGAAAGAATCAAAGCATCTTGTAACACATCCCCTGTTACATTTGCTTCTTGATTTCTCTCCTGTTGTCCATCTCTTTGCTTCTTTGGAGCTCTGCAGTCTTTCTTCAGATGTCCTTTCTTCCCACAATTCCAACACTCTATCTTTCCAAGTCTAGAAAAACCTCAAGAAAGTACTCAACGCCTTGAAAAAGAGATAATATCAGATAATAAGCCTCTTCGAGGGGGCAACCTCCTTGTACCCCACTTAAATGTTCAAGTACAAGATGATTCAAAATGAAAATGTCTCCTTGGTATATATA
>ML796545.1:240179-253821 GCA_009831015.1 Picea engelmannii
TGACCAAGCCATTCCATCTTTCTGGCAATGAGCACAAGATTAGAAGAGCCCTAACCTCATCATCAAAGTCCACTTTTACAGAACTTAGTTGATTAGTAACTGTATTAAATTCATTTAAATGATCTGCAACAGACCCACCTTTTAACATCTTCATATTAAATAATTTCTTCATTAAAAATACCTTATTCGACGCTGAGGGTTTTTCATACAATTTGGCCAACGGGTCCATCAAAACCTTCGTTGTCTTTTCTTTCAAAATACTGAAAGCCATCGACGCTACCAGGCTCAGCCGTATCGTTCCTAGAGCCTTTCTATCAAGAATCTCCCATTCTTCGTCCTTCATGGCCGCCGGCTTCTTTTCTACTCTGCTCAATGGTAGGAATAGATCCTTATGATATAAATAGTCTTCCATCTGCATCTTCCATAACTGGTAGTTTTGGCCGTTAAATTTCTCGACCCTAAACTTTCCATCTTCTGACATTGCTCCCACTCGAACCAGGAACCCTCTTTTCCTGCGAGTTACCTTATGCTCTGATACCAGTTGTTAGAAAAACAGGACCACAGAGAAATAAAATAAAACAAATGCAGAAACAAAACATAGAAGACACACAATACAAGAGAGACACAGATTTACGTGGTTCACCCAGTGTGGGCTACGTCCACTAGAGAAATTGCCACGTCCTTCCTTTATTATTATCCAACAAATGAAGGGATACAACCTACAACAAAACCTGATGTAACTTCCTCTTCTTTCTCTCACAGTCTCCTCTCTCATAATACAATATTCACCACCATCCATAGCCGTGATACATTTCCCTCATAAAAGAGGGTTGCCTTCTAGGGAAATTCTAACATAATATCTAACGTTAGATCTGCAACCTTATAATGAACGGTCTAGATTTACAATGAAATTACAATATACTTTTACAAGGCAGTTTTGGCTTCGGGGGCTTCACCCTCGGACCCCCGTTGGGGGCCCGCTTGCCCCCAGACCCCCCAGCCGAGGGGATAGGCCCCCCGGACCCCACAGAGGGGGTACCCCCCCTCTGTAATCCCCCACGTGGAAGAGTGTACATACTTCTGGGGTGTAAATACTTCATGGGGTATAAACACGGCTGAAAGTAAAAGACCTATAAATTGGGAAGATAATCAGGCTCCACAACCAACATTTTTATCACAGATCTATGTCCTAGCTTGGTTGTAGAAACATGAGTCCTACGAGCCCCCCCTACCTCTACCTCGGGTGAGACATCATCTGCTTCACAGGTGTTTTCGAAAGGGTCAATAGTTAGGGTTTTGTTGGTGTGTTGTTGAAGCATTGAACCCTGGGTCTACCACTGTGCCAACAAACTGTCTATGTCACAAAGACTATCTCATGTGTTTGATATATTTGTTCTTACTTCCCTTGTTGTGTTAAACCCTAACATGATCTTGGTCTCATAAAGGATTAAAGACACTTGTGTGTGCTCGACTCTATTTCTCCTCGAGCACAACTTGGTTCTATTTCTCCTCGGGCACTATTTGGCTCTATATTTTTTTGGGCATTTCTTCTAAAGAAAGTCTGTACATGTTCAATTTTCAAGAATCTCAGGCTCAGAGTTGCATGTTATTGATTAAATGTTATTTTTGAAACAATACTTGGGTTGATTATATATATATATATATATATATATATATATATATATATAAACATCTACGTGTGATTGAATGAGGGCCCGATTATGATTGTTAGTGCAAATAGATTATGTCAAACAATGTTGGAAAGTTGACAGTTGGAGGTTAATACTGGGCCTATTCTTATTTGAGTTTAAGAAATAAATATTGGATGTGGATGGCTAGAATCACCGTGCATATTCTATTTTGTTTTAAAAGGAAAAGGGGTTAGCATTGGAACATGAAAGATTGTGGCTATATATATATATATATAAACATCTGCGTGTGATTGAATGAGGGCTCGATTATGATTGTTAGTGCAAATAGATTATGTCAAACAATGTTGGAAAGTTGACAGTTGGAGGTTAATACTGGGCCTATTCTTATTCGAGTTTAAGAAATAAATATTGGATGTCGATGGCTAGAATCACTGTGCATATTCTATTTTGTTTTAAAAGGAAAAGGGGTTAGCATTGGAACATGAAATATTGTGGCTCAAAGGGTTATAATTATGGAATTGACAATGAAGTTATTATGATGTTGCATAGATATTGTATATATGAAAAGGTTTCTATAATTGAAGTATTATGGGCATATCAATTGTCTTTTATTTGAATTCAGCAAGCATTATGTTTGTAAATAAGGGATAGTTAAATGGTTTTGGTTTTTAAAGTGGATGCTTATTGGATTTTGGGGTCTGAATAGACTTATGGTTGTTGTTTGATTTGATTTATTTTTTTATGATCAATATCTATATTATTCCCTCTCATAGTATCACTTTTTCACTCATTATAACCCCCCTCATGATCCCATTTTCATTTTTACATGCCTTGTTCTATAAATAAATTTAAAACTTTGTATGTAAGTGGAAAAAGATATGAATAAGAAATAGGTGGTAGCTGATATTTTTGGTATTGATTGCATAGTTATTTATTTAATGAATTGATGAGGACTACTCATGTTTTATCCCCTGTCCTGCTACCACTTTTTTTCTCATTTCAATCCCTCCAGATGTCCCAAGAACCCTATTCCACCCCTTTCTCACTTGGCAATTATTAAATAATTTATTATGGATTGATTTGCATGGGTCTTATGTCAATTTCTGAGCCAAAATTTGTTTCATATAAACATAATGTCGTGTATGGTCTGTTAAGGGATAGTTAATAATGAATTTATGCATAGAGGATGAGTTTCTTCATCATAGGTAGTCATGGAAGAAACAATAGAGGAAGAGGTAACTGGAACAGAGGGCCTAGAAGGCCTATATTCGCAATTCATTTTGATGTTGACCCCCAAAAGTTGAACCAAGTATTTCAATTTGGGCTCTTCAATTGGATTGGGAAAGGGATAGTTCAACCCCGACCAGAGAGACCTCCCTTCTAGCCTCAAAATATCTGTTGTATTCATGTGCCTACTCATGTATCCATGCAACCAAAAGTTCCTGAACATGATGGATGGAAGGACATTGTCAATCTGGTAGTCTCTCACTATCGTGGTTCCCTCAACTTGTCATTTCCTCCTCCTCCACCTGTAAATCCTAATGTTCAAATTTCCTTTGTGCATTCACCTGTTCAATCCTCTCATGCTAGAAGAAGGCTTAAGACTGATGTCCCCCATGTGAAAGAAAAAGGTAAAGTTGTTGTGTCCCCTTTATCTCCTTCAAATGACTCATCAAAATCATTTTCCTCTGGTATGCATGTAGAGGATGACTGTTCCCATTTTATTAGTGAGATTAAGCCTCAAGGTTCGAATCAACCAAAGGCTACTTCTGGGAAGTCCAATGGGGACAACAGTAATAGAAGAAAGATTGCCTCTCAAAGTGGCAAATATGGATTTTAATTTATGTGTTTATGATTGAGTTTATGAATACAATGGTCTGTAGAAAGTTTTGGACAACAAGATATTTTTGGGGATAATGTGGTTATTTATATGGTTTGGATATGATTTGAATTATTTCTAATATGTAATATTCAAATTTTGGAAATATTTATGGGAGCTACAAGGAGGCATGTGTTTAAATGATTATCTAATTGTGTTTAGTTTTTGTAAAGAATAAAAGAAGGGAGTCACAAGGGATCCCACCTACTTATTTATTATTAAATAAAAACCCTTAACTATTATTATTATTATTATTTCCCCTAAACTAAAAATTATTTACGTTTAATTATCTTAACTAAGGAAAGTAGTTGAACTACTTCAACTTGTTTGGGAATGCATAAAAGCTAAATGAGAAGGAAGAACAAGGGGGAATAGAAGGAGAAAGAAATACTAAGGTTTGCTCTTTTTTTTTCTTGAGATAGTTTCAGTTTTCATTCATTATTGAGTTCATTAAAGGCCTAATTATCTTTTTGACAGCAAGTTCCTATTGTATACATCAAGGTTCAAAGTTGAATCATATCATTCATATGCTTGTTTGAGAGGTGTTAATCTATATTTGATAGTCTTTGTATACTTGTTTGTTTATGGATTAAGTTTCAAAATTGATAAAGGATATTGTGTAAAGTCAAATTGGCAATAGTATGTGTTGGATTACTGAGAGAGGGGGTGAATTAGTAATAGCGTAATTATAATCCTTTTTCTCCAAATAATACAAGTATTATATCAATGTAGAATTATTATCCAATAAGGAGTAATAATAAAAGAACAATCACACACATACACAATACACCAATGTTTTACGTGGAAACCTAAATCAGGAGCAAACTACAGAATGATTTATCTTATATGTCTTGATGAATCACATTCACTGGAGGAACCAACTTCCTTTTTTTTCCAGCTTCAATTGGAAGGAGGCTCCAACCTTGTAGTTTCTCATGCTACAACCCGAGGGAAGCTCCAACTCCTCAATTCTCTGGCTATAACTAGAAGGAGGCTACAACCCCCTAGGTTCTCTGGCTACAACCAGAAGGTGGATAAAATGACATGTACTTTCCCTGTCCAAATTCCCTGAAGTAAAATTAGAATGATGGAACCACTGTCACACTATCACTGTGAGATATACCACTGTAAACATGTACCAATAAACCTGAACCATGCATCGACCATGCATTAACCTATACCTCAATCTGTAATCAAACTCTACCATAAACAAGTGCAACCAACAATGTACCAAGTATGTACCATTCATGTGTCAAGTACTCATCAACTAGGGCTCATCAATATGTACCAACATCATCAACTATACACCTCATGTATGTGCCAACTCGTCAACTACTTGTCTCAAGCATGTACCCAACTTGTACCTCAACCAAAAACCCTCATCAATTTCATCATCCAAATATGATTTGTAACTTTGTAATAGATATGGTTTATATGTTCACATACCTTCAAACCTTCCTTAACTTTAACAACAAGAGACTAGTATTTTCATCAAACGTTTCTTTAGTCTCATAAGACTAGTTTTGGATTAGTCAACAACCCTAACTTGAAATAATAATAACTTTGTACCTATAATGAATAAATATATGAAACTGATACAAAATTTTCTTCAGTGTGTTTAATGCAATGTCTCCAGGTGTCACTACTTGGAACCTCTCAGAAAAGGAGTTATGGAAAAAATGGCATACCTTGCTGAATTCTGGCTTATTCTAGAGAGCGACCTTATAGAGAGTGCCCCGCACAGGATAATTGTTGAATTGATATGAAATTGTTACAAAACATACTAAATATTTTACACTAACCAAAAAATTTGGTCTTACTAAATTTGTATCTTTTATGAATAAATTATGATGTTCTTACCTGAAACACATGTTTTTGAATAGTTTCAGGACTAGCCAGAAACCCTATTTTCCACGGAGTGTAAATCCAAAAATACAATGAACCACAAGATTATTTTTTTTCCACAGATACTTCAATATGTTTCCTCAATGGACTATCCCCTCAATGGACTATCCATTTCACAGTCTGAATCATTCTATAAAAAAAATTATTGCGAAAATGGTGAGATGATCTGAAAAAAACATACCTTAGAAAGGATCATCAAAAGACTTTATCCTTCCTTGAATTCCGGTCTTCGTTTCTTCACTTTCCTTGGAAATCTAGCTTATATATCATTTGGTTACCTCAAAAAAGTAGAGGTATTGAATATTCTCAAGTGTGTCTTAAATGAGAGAGCCTTTCCTCCTATTTATACTCTCCAAGTAGCTTTCTTAAAAACATCTTCTAGGTCACTTTGACCACTTTCCTTATTTTAGGGTTAACCCACTTCTAATTTCTCCATTAAATTTATTATTGAATTAATTTATTTTGTATTCACTTTGAATTATAGTACACTCATCACTTCACTTTATTATTTACCTTTTATAATCTCTTAAAACACTTTGACCTTTTGGGGATTCTAGATGACATATGAGGGTCCTCCAACTTCGTAAGGCCATAACTTTCAAACTGTGAGGAGTTATGTGATGTTCCACATAACACTAGAAATGAAATGACAAGCACTATCCATATAGGATAGTTTCACTGAAAAATTCATTGGTGTTCATCTCATTATTCCACAAATAATAATGGGTTCTCTAACCATACTTCTAGGATAACACAATCCTCAAATCGTCTTCTCATGAAGGCTTTCACCATAAGGGGACTACTTTGGAGTTCATCCATTTCTACTTATTATCAACCATGAAAAGAAAATAACAAGTCATATTTACATCAAACAATCTTGGGTCCATTACCCAACCTTTGTGCTACGATACTTTCTTCAAGGGTTGACATCAATGACAACCAACCTTAATCAACAATCTCCCCCTTTGGTATTGATGGAAACACTCTGATGAAATACTGAAAGCATATCACTCATGCTCCCCCTGGAACCATGCCTCTATCCTCTACCTCTGTCCTCTGCATTTGATAAATCTCTCCCCCTTTGTCATCAATGGAAAAGGTATCTTTCCATCCGGGGTTGCTCCCCCTGATTGAACTTTCCTCTTATGGTGCTTCCTTGTGTAAATATAAGACATATAAGATAAGAATTCAAAAAGCATTCATTTTGGAGTAGAAATAACTCCAAGTCTCTGGCAAAGATATTCAAAGGATACCCATGGAAGGGGTTTTGTGAAGATACATTCTACTTGTTCTTTTGTGCCCACATACTCAACTCTAATGTTCTTTTCTGCAACCTGCTCCCATATAAAGTGATACTTTATTGGAATACGCTTCGTCTTGGAGTGCATCATCGGGTTCTTTGAGATATTGATGGCACTTATATTATCCAAATAGATTGGAATGGGCTCATCATACTAAACCTGTATATCTGTCAGAGTTTGTTTCACCCAAGGAACTTATGTACAATATGATTCTACTGCAATATACTCTGCCCCAGCTGTAGATAAATATACTGATGATTATGTCTTTCTTAGCCATGATATTAAACCCTCACAAAAGTAGAATGTTTCTCCAGTGGTGCTTCATCGATCATCAATACAACCTGCCCAATCTGCATCTGTGTAGGCAATAAGTGATAGATCCTTTCCTTTTGGATACCATAATTCAAACTCTTATGTTCCTTTGAGATATCTGAAAATATTCTTCACTGCTAACACATGTGACTCCTTTGGTGCTCCTTGAAATCATGCTACTTTTCCAACTGCCTGCATTACATTTGGTCTAGATGTTATCACATATAGTAGGATTCCAATCATCGACATGTATTTCCTCTTCTCTGTAGACTTCAAATCATCATATTTTCTCAACTTGCAAATGGTTTGCATGGGAGTGATAATTGGTTTGCAATCTTCCATTTTGAACCTCTTTATCATTTCTCTGATATAATTGGTTTGAGAAATAAACATTCCTTGGTTTATTTGACGTATCTAAAGTCCAATAAAGAAGGATTTTTCTCCAAGTAACGACATTTCAAATTCATTCTGCATATATTTTGCAAATTTCTGTCTTAACCTATCATCATCACTACCAAAAATAATATCATCAACATAAACTTCAATTAATAAAATATTACCTTCACTTACCTTGATGTAAAAGTTGTTGTCTGCACTTCCTTTTCTGAATCTTTCCTACTGTAGATACTTATCCAGTCTAGAGTACCATGCTCTAGGAGCCTAATTTAGACCATACAAGGCCTTATTTAATTTACACACATAATTTGCATTCTGACAATTGAAATCCTTTTGGTTGTTCAATGTAGACTTCTTCTTCAAGTTCCACATTCACAAAAGTTGATTTTATGTCCATCTGATATACTTTAACATTTTTGGAATATGCATAGGCTAAAAGCAACCAAATTGCTTCCATTCTGGCAATTGGGGAAAATGTCTCTTCAAAGTTGATTCCTCCAATCCATGTATATCCTTTACATACCAATCTAGCTTTGTTCCTTGTAACTTGTCCATCTTCATTTAATTTATATCTAAAAAATGATTTTGTGTCGATCGCATTCTTATTCTTTGGTCTTGGATGTTGAAAAGTCAACAAGAAACACGTGTCTAATTTAATTTTCCCTTAAATAAATTAGACAATAAATATTAATCTATTATTTCATTCATAACTGAGTGAGTTGGATCTGTAACATAATTATAAGTGTAGTTAAGTGAGTTAAGATTAGTTGTACTAGTTGTAACTAAACATGCACTAGTGAGAGTTTAGTTAATCAATGAACTCACATGCAATTGAAGATTCACCATGGTTAACTACATGTATGTCAGATCCAGTGGAAACCCAGTTGAGATAATAGGTGAAAGGGGCAGTTTGGCTATCAGTTGTGATTTGATCACACATGTAGTGGATATGGTTATGAGCATGTGCAAACTAGGCAATTCATGTAGAATGATTCGATTGTGAGAATTCGAATTGCAGAGATTGTGCAGAGGAGGCAAGCTATCTAGACACAAGAATTGACACATGTATTTGTTGATTTGTGTATGACAGTGTGAGATGATTGTATTGTACTGAGAGCTCTTGTATTAGAGTTTTGTATGAGATTGTTTCATGATTCATGATATGCATAATATATGATAGTGGGGTTTTTAGCTTTACGCTTTCCCGGAAAAACTTATGCATTATGTGTTCTTGATATTTCACTTTGTGATTATGGTTGTGATCATGGTTTAATTTTCCACAAGAATAATAGTAGAAGAGATTTTGTATTTAACAGTGGTGTAAATTGTTAGATCAGGAGAATCAAAAGAAATATTTAATTTGTATTGAAATTTCTACATGGTATCAGATCCACAGAGGCCACGGAGCCATGGAAGTGAGATGAGAACATAATTTCATTCTCACAGGTCCCGTCTCTAGCAAGGTGCGAACTTTAGTACTGTAGACTACGCTCAATTCTCAAAGAAAAAATTCTTACACCCTAGACAAAGGCAAGGTGTGAAATTCATTGACATTCTCGCAGGCTGATTAAGGGAGAAGTGTGAACTCCCCTCACCCTACAGTGAAGTAGGGTGCAAACATCCCAGGAAAGTTCGCAGGCTATACACAGGTAGTGTGTGAACAACCCTCACCCTATAATGAAGCAGGGTCTGAAATTCCGAGGCAAGTTCACAGGCTACACATAGGTAGGGTGTGAAATTACCTTAGGCTACTCTCAGGAAGGGTGTGAACCTCCCAGGGAAGAGGGATTGCAACAGTTGAGTTTTTGGGTTGGATAACATTCGAATTTGCAAGATTTTATTGGTACGACACTTGATTCAAGACCAAAAATTTATTTCAATGGCTTGAGGTTGGAGTATGAACTCGAGGGCAACTCCAAATACATTGCTTGGAAGGACAGGATGAAATTAGTACTCGAAGACAATGGCTTGAAGGGTTACATTGACAACAATGTTCCTAAGATGGATGCGACAAACACTACAAATATTGATGCATGAAAAAAGAAACTGGCGAAGGCAAGGATGATTCTGTTGGAGGGAGTATGAGACCACATTGTCTCAAGTCTCCATGGGAAAACCACACCATATGCAATGTGGAAGGTTTTGATAGATCTGTTCCAAAACAGTAGTGTTGGAAACCAATTCATTTTTTTTTATTACCCTAAAAAGCTACCTACACCTATGGTCTTCTAAACGACAAGTCATCGTCACATTTTGCAACTAGACATTTATTTATTTCTTGCAACAATTGCAATTTGTTTTCGATTCAGTTTTCACAAATGAAAGTGTGAAAACCCCTTCATCGTTATTTGGACTGTTATCATCTTCTCATCGATATTCTGGAAGACACCTACCCTTGGTTTGTTATTAAGTGGCTGGAGTGATCTTTTCAAACTATGTCCATTTCACTTTAATTGTGCAATTCGATTAATAAGCCATTGAGCATGAAAATTTATTTACATTTGATACTATAAGGGTTATGATTGATTTTGGTTTTATATGCTATGATCCTTATTTTTATGGGCTCTTGACTTATCGATTTTATGAGACCTTTTGTTGCAATGTTCTAAAAACTTTGAATCTAAACATTTGACTATGCAACAAGCGCATTGGTAATATTATAAGTTTGATATGGAATGGAAATGGTTTGAGGTTTTACAAAGGCACATTGATTAAACTTTTGGATTTCAATTTTATAGTTTGAATCGTTGCTTGGCACATTGTTTTGTGGGTTTGATTTTACATTGAACGATCATGGTTTCAAACTATACATTGGCACATTGATATAATTGTCCACCGTTTAAACCTTGGGTTGGCCGAATAATGTGAATATTGGTTATGATTGATTGAACAGGGTTGGTACTATGCCATTAATGTTTTGCATGGCGGTGGTAATCCCGCCACCTTCACACACATACAATTAATATTTCCCCTTTGAGCTGTGCAGCTGTTAGCCGTAACCATTTTCGACCCTGTGTATTGCTTTGATCAATTCAAACCCTATTATGCATAGAAGCCATGGCTCTAGTCGTAAGATCCAAGCCCAACGGTTGCCAAGCATTGTTGATGTTCGATGGCGCTTATAGAGACCTGGAAAAATGTGGATGGCTCCCGTTCATAAGTAAATTCAACGGTTATAACCCTAGCGTGGCTCGACAATTTGCGTTATCATTCGATGGATTCCAAGCCAAAGTTGGGGATGCGCAACTGTAGATTAGTGAGCAATTTCTTAGCTCGACTACGAGTCTGCCTACTACGGGACAAAAGTGGTCGAAGAGTTGCAAAGTGGAAGATGTCCCGTGGACATTGCTCTTCCAATCCCGAATGGTGAACTCCTGTGACAAAGGTTTGCCTGCAAAAATGTTGAAACAACGTTGGCATGACCTACTAATGATAATCAAGCAGTTCATTACTTGCGAGGGAAGGTACGGGTTCGTTTTCTTGTTTCACCTTCGTCTATTGAAGGTTTTTATAGGCTACGAACTCAATATGCCACACTATCTGCATAGAAGTCTGTTTAAGATGGCTAAAGGGTACAAACGCAGCCAGGTTGATACCAGACTCTTTCATTTGGGGTTAATTAAAATGTTTATGGTTTATGAGTTGGGATTACGTCATGACTATTGGGGTGATTTTCTCAGTCGCAATGGCTTTGAAGACTCAAGACCACCACAAGTAGATAAACCTATGGTGACCGAGAGAAAACCTATCCCCCCTATGCCTTACAATGTTTTGCTACCCAAACCTCTGCCTGACTCTCCTACAAACTTGCCCATGTCTGTGACCAAACAGGTCGAAATTGCTAAACCCGCAGCCAAAAAGCCTAAATCTAAAACTGGTGCTAATTCTAAAGGTAAGAAAAATGCTCGATTGATCTCTCGCATGGAGAGAAATAAACCCCGAACCCCTGCCAACTCTGAGCCTATCGTGGTCAGTGAAGATTTTGATTCGGAGATTGAACCTTTTCTCGCAAATGAGTATCCCTACTCAGAAGGGTTGTGTGACAAACCTACATATGACTTTGTCAAGAATTTACCACCTTGTTTGTGGGATGATCCTAATTTTCCTGGCATTGAAGTACCCCGTGGAACCCTCGGTGACTCATTGAAACCCTCTGCTGCTCAACCAGCTGTTCCACCATGCGATCAATGTGGTTTATGGTTGGAGAGATACTACCTAGATGTTTCGATGTTGCAATCTAGAATCCATGCTTTGGAAGATCAAGTAGCAAAGCTCACTAGTCATAATACGAAGGTGCAACTCACTGACAAGAAGCAGCAAACTACTGGTTCAATTCTGTTTAAAAATGTCGAGTCGGCTACAGCAATTGTCAATTCAAAATTGACATAGCCTCAGCAACCGCGCTGGTATAACTTTCACCCATTTATATGGCATGTTCATAAACTTTGTACATCGTTGGCCTGCTCTATCACATAAAGTATGCACTGCTATACATAATTTGTTTTGGTAAATCGAATTTTGTTTGGATTTGGTTTAGATTCTATTAAATCATAATATGGATTTGATTGTTTTAAATCAGTTGTGATTGAATGTTCTGTTGCAAGTTGTTTTTCATTTCCATTTTGGAAGACGATCCATGATTTAATCCAAATCGGTTATGATGCACATAAACGATGGTTGTCTATTACAATTTTATTTAAATATGACTTTGACCAGCCTGGATGTGATTTGGATTATGTTTAAAAAAAGGTTTTATTTTATAGTTACCCAAATCGTGAAGTGATTCAAACCGTAATAGCCATACAACTCCCAGCCATTCAATTTGTTGTGGTCAGTCGACCCTGTTCTATTTTGAATTGGAATGACAGTGTATTTTCAGTTACGAATGGATTTGCAAAACAAAAATGATTATGTCCAGGATGATGAATTGATCTATAATTGGCTCAGACTCAATTTTATTTGATTTCTGTCTAGCTTATGGTTATCAATGTTGTTGGATCTTGACTATGTTACACCCAACAATCAAAATCTATGGCGATTTTTGGTTAATACTGTTACACCGATTTTGTTTAGACTATATCGTAACAGCCGTCCCATATTTGATTACAACAATATTAATCTTATGCATTATCTCTACAGCTCACCTATCTTTACTATTGATTGAAACAACATAAGCTTTATGTATATTGTTACAGCTGTAACAAATCTATTCTGTGTTCAATTGATATCGATTATAATTATGCGGTGGCAAATCATACCTTATATGATTTCGATTCTGATTGTATTGATTACTATTCTGGTCGATTATGGTTTTATTGATTACATCGTATCTCATATGACTCGAGTCACTGTTTAATTTCGTTTGATACGAAACAGGCCTGTCAAGGTTTGACCATGTTTTATGGTAACTGAAAACAGAGCATTCTTTACTCTGTTTAGATTGCATTTATTTTGATATTGTTTAATTTAAAAGATAATTTCACTTGAATTATTGGTAATTCGTTTTTGATAATGAAAAGAAAATTAAATTAGATTTGATTTCTTTTAAGATTTTATTTGCTTGCTATCTGATTCCATATGCTATTTTAGACTAGCTACAGAATCAAATGATTATGTAGCTAAGTCTGTAGGATAATTTTTTTTGTATTTTGTCACTCAAATATCTTTCTAGTTTGATCTTTGTGTTTTATTGTAGGTAAATTCGAATTGCAATTGAGTTTATGAGAAGTTGGAGGATATCTCAAGGATTTCACTTGCATTTCTAGTTACCTAGTTTAGGAGATTTTGAGATCTTTTCCTGATTATGTAAAACTGTTTGATAATTATCCAGAGGGATGTTTTACCCTGTGGAGAAACCTATATAAACTTATGATTTTTGTAATAGTGATCATCCTCATTCATGGGAGAACAAGGATATGTAATTCTGATACAAACTGGAGCAGAATTGATGTTTTTTCATAGCTTTAGCTTCTCAATATATCAACATTTTGTTTCAAGTTTTGTATATCACTTTGTTTATGATTTATGATTACTTTAGCTATCTAAATCAAATGAAAATGATATAATTTTATTACTGTTATCCATATCTTGTTTCTTCCAAATAGATTAAAGACATAACAATTATTAATTCATTTTTGTGAATGATAGCTTTGTCTTCTTCATAGATTGAATTGTTATATATAAGTCCTTGCATAACA
>ML796545.1:253871-316906 GCA_009831015.1 Picea engelmannii
TTTTATTACTGTTATCCATATCTTGTTTCTTCCAAATAGATTAAAGACATAACAATTATTAATTCATTTTTGTGAATGATAGCTTTGTCTTCTTCATAGATTGAATTGTTATATATAAGTCCTTGCATAACAGGTTTCCCTTAGTGCAAGAATTTATAATCATAAGATTGTTATGATTTTCTTTTATGTCTTGTTTGTCCTGTAAAACACTTCAAGAAGTAGCATAGAAAATCATTTATGAAAAGATTACGGACCAACCGATGAGATTTTTCTCCTCTGACCAGCTTAGAAGTCATCATACATAGGGCAGACTTGGAGCGTTTCCAGGTCAATTAGTTTGTTGTTTATTGCTTTCATTAAGTAGTTTAATATAGATATAAGTTCAATTAGATTTATATTAGATTGTTTAATTTCAGTAAATATATTAGATTGTTTAATTTCAGTAACGTTTATTTCCCTTTCATAAAATATAAAAATCAAAAAAGAGATCCTTGGCTGTCTTAGGGCAGAATATACATAAGTTTTGCAGGTTTTAATCAAATATGTAGGTTGTTCATAGTGTACATTTGTGAATAAGAAATATTGTAGCTGATAATTAGATAGTTGATTTGAGTTATTATGATAGTAATTAGTAGTTTGTAGATAGAATAGTTAGAATAATTAGTATTTAGTATATTAGTTCCTTTTCTTTGTTTTATTAGTTTCTAGTTTCCTTTATTTTAGTTAGTTTCTTGTATTTAGTTATAGTTTAGTTTGTTTGATTTACTTTAGTTAGATTACTTAGCTCAGATCAATTCTCTCTTTGGTTTTCAAGAAGACCTTAGAGCGGCCAACAGAGCCGTTAAACTCGTCAGGGTGATCCATTCCAAATGGGTTGGGTTATTTAGACAACCCCGGACCGGTTCCACTCTCCCAGTTGACGGACGATCAATTTTGCCCATCAACAAATGGCGCTAGAAGGAGGGCCAGAGCTTAATTAATTTCACGAGGCGGTCGGAAGACTCCTCCCCCATCTAATCGCACACCTATAGTGACTAGAAGTCGTTCACAAGATAATATCCCCCCTCAAATAGCAACTACTTCAACCGAAGATCCACAGATCACAGTTGAGCCAATAACCCCTAATCCTACAGGTGGTGATTCTCAAGAGATCGTTCGTCAATCTCTTATCAGAACACATAGTGCATTAGCAATTCTTAGGCGACCAAACCACCCGTGGGGTCAACCTTTAGATTTCTCTGACATTAGATAACAATTAGGTGACATAGACCTCACTGTGAATCCTACAGATCCAAACACAAATCCTGTTGTAGGAGGATCTGGGATACCTCCTTCACCACCTCCCTCATCTCCTTCTTCTTCTGGAGGAGATTCCTCTTCTCACGAAGGTACATCGCCTTCTCATCCTTCTACACCTACGACCCCAATGGCTAATCCGAAAAACCCTGCTAGACCTTGGTTGGACCAGGATGCTATAGTTGTACCTGGAGACCAGCACCCTTTACCTAAGCACCTGGAGAAATGGCTTCCTAATTTTGACCCTGATTCAAAACAAATAGCTGAAGATCATATCAAAAAATTTGTGTTAGCCATCAGACTTCGTAATGTTGAACATGAAGATGTTGTCTGTAGGTTGTTACCTTACACCTTTGAGGGTAATGCATCCACTTGGTACTTCACCCAACAGCCCCACACCATAGTGTCGTGGGAAAAGTTTGAGTCATGCTTATTGGAAAAATTCGGAGATGGCAAACCTCCAGAAGTCTTAGTCATGGATCTTTCGAACTTAAAAATGAACGCAAAAGAAAAAGTTAAATATTTTAATCAAAGATTTTTAACACTTAAGAATATAATCCCTGTAGACTTTATGCCTGCTGAGAGTCTTGTAATAGCTTACTACACCAAAGCTCTACATCAAAGTATAGCTATTTGGGTGAAAAGATCCAAAAAGGCCACATTGTTAGAAGCCTTTGAAGAGGCTACACAAATTGAAAAGGACATTCTTAGCCTTAAGGATTCTTCTAGCAGCGAAACTGAGACTGTTTCTTCTTCCAAAAAGAAGATTGAAATTCTCCCCAGACCTACACAAAACAAAGCACAATCCAAAAATTCTGATTTGGAAAATTTAACCAAAGTTGTACAAAAACTATCTAATCAAGTTATCGATTTAAAAAGGTCGACTGAGGAAGCCGCTTCGAGTAAAGGACCCTACAAACTTCCTTTCCGAAAGCCTTTTCTCGCCAACCGGCCTAATCTGAACCCCGAAGGCTTGAACCTAGAAAGTTTGAAATGTGCTCTACAGACAATTCTAGGAGCCCAAGATGACTTGATCCCTCCTGACATTCCTCAAGAGGAAGTCGAGCAGAAATCGGCTCAAGAAGAAGAGTCTTCTCCAAATATCTTTGGTCACCTCTCGGATAGTATCTTCCAAGCTAACTTTGAGACTGTGCACCCTTACAATACTAGGAGCAAGACCACGAACAAACCTCCTGCTGAGAACACTACAACTTTACCTCCAAAGCCATCTAAATCAGTAGAAACTAAACAAAGTAATGCTAGCCCTAAATTAGATCATGATGTTGTTGAAGATCTTAAGAAATTACGGGCTAACATTTCTATTTATGAGTTGTTGAAATTTCCATTTTTGTTACAGAAGATGTTGCAAAATATTTTAGACAATGGCAAGAATGGTAATTCAAATGGTAATAAGGTTGTGCAAAGCAAAGTTCCGCAGAAGACTTCCACAAAAAATAATCCTTATCCTCAAGATAAAGGAAGCCTTCCTGTACCAAATGTAAATAATGTAAATAACAATGTAAATAGTGTGAATAATTCAGATAAAGTAGCATTAGAAAATGCGAGTAAGAAAACACAAGCTACAACTCTAAGTACTCGCAATAATGTTCCTCCTTTTATTTTAACTTTCGAAATCTTCAACAGGAATGTGCATAATTGTATGGTTGACTCAGGAGCATCGTCAAATGTGATGCCTTGGTCGGTATTCCAAAAGGATAACGCTGAGGTAGAACCATCTTCTTTGAAAATCATACAGCTTGATCGAACAAATGTTAAAGTTATAGGCAAGCTAAAAAATGTATTGATTATATTATCTTCTAACCCTAAGGTTCATCAAGTTATTGATATAATTGTGGTGGATATTCCAGAAGTGTATGGTATGTTTTTGAGCAGGGAATGGTCGGAGAAGCTACATGGTTACTTCGCAACAGACTGGTCTCACTTATGGCTTCCAGAAAATGGTAAGCCCAACAAGATCAGGGTGAATCGTGAACGTTACCTCAAGTTCACGGTAACAGACTTGAACGATCCCAATGAACCATATACATCTCCGGCAGATTCACCTAAAGTACAAGGGATGGACACCTACTTTGGAAATTTCATGGCTGAAGTTTCAACTATCAACAATCCAGAACAATAGTCCGAGATCTTAGCATGTACGCAACCAACAGCTTCTATCCAACAATCCTGTGAGCCTGATGAAAATCAAATTTGGTATTTATATTTCGATGGTTCCAAGTCTAAAGAAGGAGCTGGTGCAGGCTGTATCATTATCGATCCGGCAGGTAACAAAACATTATTGTCTTGTAGGCTAGAATTTGAATGCACTAACAATATTGAAGAATATGAGGCTTTATTACAAGGTCTCAGAAAATCCTTAGACACGCACATTCAAAATCTAGTTGTATTCGGCGACTCTGAGATAGTGGTTAGACAGGTGAGAAATTCTATACATTGTCTTACCCCACATCTCAAATGTTATCAGTCTGAGGTATGGAGTTTAATGAACAAATTTTCTGCTTTTAATATAAATTCCATTCCTAGATCAAATAATACTGAAGCAGATCTACTTGCTAATGTTGCCTCTAAACTTCTTCCTGCAAAAGGCTTATCTCCAAATGCATTCTCCGTAGAGCTATTGTTTCGACCATCTGTTCCAGACAATATCACGAACTGGAGAGTATTTGATGATGATCAGCAGATCATTAACTTTCTGCACATGGAGGAAACTTTTCAAGGCACTGTGATAGATGAACAAACACACGACGACAATTTGCATGACTTTACGGTAATACCTAATCCGAAATCTCCTGAAGCTCTATCGGACATGGTAAATTACTTACCCAAATCTGTTGTTATACTAGAAAAGTTTTATGATTTTGAAGATAAATTTAAAAAGACGGTCAATTGCAAAACCAACAGTTCCTCATTGTTTTATGAAAAAGTCAATTTAGGGACTAGTGAAAATCCTCAGTGTATTAACTTAGGCTTGGGATGTTCTAAACAAGAAAAAGCTTCGTTTGTTAAATTATTTAAAGAATTCAAGGATGTCTTTTCTTGGACTTACAAAGATCTTAAAACGTTTGATCCTAATATTATACAGCATGTCATCCCAATGAATCCCCAAACCTTGCCTTTCCAACAGAAACTGAGGAAAATGCATCCTAAGCTAGACCCGACCGTACAAAAAGAATTGAATAAACTCCTAAGTGATAAAATAATTTTTCCTGTTAGACACACTCAATGGGTATCCAACCTCGTCCCAGTGCGGAAGAAAAATGGAGAAATTCGACATTGTGTCGATTTTCGGAACCTAAACAAAGCATCTGACAAAGATAATTATCCTATCCATCCCATGGAACAGATCTTGCAACAAGTATCTGGTTCCGAGAGGCTATCTTTACTAGATGGTTTCTCTGGATACAACCAAGTCTTGATGTCTCCGTTAGACCAATTAAAAACTACCTTCCGTACCCCGTGGGGCACTTATGCTTATCGCAAAATGCCTTTCAGATTGATTAATGCTGGTGCTACCTTTCAGAGAGAAATGGACATTGCTTTCAGAGGCTTAATCAATCACTCCGTAGTATTCTACTTAGATTATGTAACCGTTTATTCTAAAAACAAAGATCATCATCTAGCTCACTTACGAGCCATTCTGCTACGATGTCGTAAATACAGCATCTCCTTGAACCCCAAGAAATCCATCTTTGCAGTAGAACAAGGTAAATTACTAGGATTCATTGTGTCTAGTGATGGAATGATTATTGACCCCAAGAGGACCCAAGCCATCGCTAAACTTCCCCCACCTACCTCCAAAAAATCTATGCAGTCTTTCCTAGGCCAGATTAATTTCGTGAGAAGATTTGTCCCCAGTTTCTCCGAAATGGTCAGGCCTCTCCAGAACCTGATTAAGAAAGGCACTCAATATTGCTAGGGACCCACTGAAAACCAAGTTTTTAATGATATAAAGAAGGCTATAATAGACGCTCCGTCTCTCATGAGCCCTAATTTCTCTCAAGACTTTACACTCTATACTTTTTCCTCTGATCATTCCTATGCTGCGGTCCTAACTCAGAAGAATGTTGAGAACAACGAAGTACCCATCGCCTTTATGAGCTCTACTTTCAAATGTGTTGAACTTAATTACCCAGCGGTCGATCGACAAGCCTACACTATCTTCAAGGTAGTTAAGCATTTTTGGTCTTATCTTTTGAAGTCAAGGACCAAGGTGATTGTCCCCTACCCTGCCGTTAGGAACTTGTTAGTGCAAAAGGAGTTAGGAGAGAAAAGAGCCAACTGGGTCACCTCCTTACAGGAGTATGACCTAGAAATCACTCTAGCTCAGATTGTGAGAGGCCAAGGGTTGTGTAAATTGGTAGTTGATTCAGAAACTAAACACCAAGAAGATATTTATACGTCAGACCTAGAACAACGTGATCATAGTTTGATTTGTTGCACACAAAACCTCGTAAGTCCTTGGTATGAAAATATTAGACACTGTCTTCAACATGGATTAGCACCTCGTCACCTTGACCCTGCCAAGAGAAGAGCTTTGAGACTAAAGTCTGCCTCCTTTCATCCAGTTAACGGTATACTGTTTCGTCAAAATTTTGATGGCGTACTGATGCATTGTCTCGAAAAAGACGAAGCAGAAAGAGTCTTTCTTGAGTTGCATGTAGGAGAAGCCGGTGGTCACTTCGGTGGCGATACCACTACTCATAAAGTCTTAAGAGCCGGTTATTACTGGCCAACACTTTTTAGAGACGCCCATGCCTTATTTCATAAATGTATCATTTGTCAGAAAGCGTCAGGGCGATTGCAAAAACCAGCCTTCCCCTTGCAACCCGTTTCAGTCGATTCTCCTTTCCAGCAATGGGGCCTTGATATCATTGGTCCTATTAACCCTCCATCCTCACAACAACACAAATATATTGTGATAACCACTGATTATTTTACTCGATGGTCTGAAGCCGCCGCGCTAAGAACTGTTAACACAAGTCAGGTGATCGCGTTTCTAAAATCGAATATCATCACCCATTTTGGTATCCCTGATTGTCTAGTCTTTGACAACGCTTCATACTTTTCCTCTCTTGAAATGAGTGAGTTTTCCTTAAACAAGGGAATAAAGATGAATTATTCCGCGAGCTACTACCCCTAGGGTAACGGCTTAGCAGAATCAACAAACAAGAACTTGATCAAAATTATCAAGAGAACCGTAGTTGAAAATCACAAGAACTGGAACAACGCACTACTTAATGCACTGTGGGATGATAGGGTAACACCCAAAGCCACTATAGGTAATTCCCCCTTTTTTCTCGTTTATGGTAGAGAAGCCATTCTGCCACCTCATATTCTTCTTCCTTCACTTCAATTGTCACAAAAAGTTCAAGAAGAAGAATGTCCCCCTTTAGAAAGTTGTATTAATGCTTTGATGAAGTTAGAAGAAGTAAGAACCCAAGCCAAGCGTAAAATAGATCAACATCAACAGCTGATTAAAAGTTGGTTCGATTCTAATTCTACTTCTGATAGAAATTTTGAAGTAGGCGATCTCGTCTTAAAGTGGGACAAACCACAGGAAGGGAAGGGTGGACACACTAAATTTCAAAACTTGTGGCTTGGGCCATTTTTGATTGCTGAAAAGTTGGGTCCTAGTTCCTTTCGTTTGCAGAATCTTGAAGGGCAGCTTGACACCTACCCGGTGAATGGCCAAGCCCTGAAAAGATACTTTGCTTGATTTCTATCCTTGTATATTATGTAAATATTTCCTTTTGCTTTATTTTGTTTTTTATTTTGATTTGAATGATAAGTTTTGTGTGTTTTGAAAAATATGCATGCCTGTGTGCTGAGCGATTCAGACAAAGACTATAAGGAAATTTCTTCGCTGAAATAACTTCTGAAAGATTGTACAAACATCAGTGATATATATTTATGAAAATGATATTGGAAAATGTTGTTTGAAAGAAGTTTACTAATTTCAATCTCTGAGTGAAGTTTGTCATGATCATCTTTATCTTTTTATGCTGTCCCTTTTCCGTAAAGGAATGACTGAAAAGGATGTCTCCCTGTCAAAGTAAGTTGTTTTAGAAATAAAACATTTCTGAAGCTGAATAAAGGAAAGTATTTAAGAAATTCTGATGAGGTCTAAAAAATAGGATAAAATATCAATATTTTTTAGCGTCACCCCGCTCAGCTATCTATAAAAGAAAAACAAAATAAAAATATTAATAAGAGCTGTGGGAAGTGTTTGTAAACCCGCCGGGATACTGAACAGGTCCACTGGCAGTGGGTAAAAGCAAGCATGGCTCCAAGACAACTTCGTCGGGGTAATGAAAAGGCCTGTTGGCAGGGAAGCAATGTCGGGTAAATGAAAATCTGTAAAATTATAAGAAACCTCTTTTAAAATGTCCTTTACTTTGATCTAGAACTTCTTGACAAGATAAAGACATCCGAGTGGGTTAAATGGAAACCCTGTCGATGCTATGGACGCCTGCTGGCAGCAGTGGCCATGCCAACAGTATTGAAGATTTCATCATAAAAATCATGACTTGCTGATCTTAAGACTGTTATTGGTTTGCGTCTTTTAAAACATCGCTGAAAAAAGATAGTAAATGATGATGTTGGTACGATTTTCTGGTTGTTGTTTTAATTCGAATTTTTCTTTGTTGTCCTGATCTGAATTCATTTCTTTTGACAAAGATAACTGCTTCTCCCAGCGTTTCTCCATTGTTGGCAGCCAATTCATTTTTTTTTATTACCCTAAAAAGCTGCCTACACCTATGGTCTTCTAAACAACAAGTCATCGTCGCATTTTGCAACTAGACATTTATTTATTTCTTGCGACAATTGCAATTTGTTTTCGATTCAGTTTTCACAACTGAAAGTGTGAAAACCCCTTCATCGTTATTTGGATTGTTATCATCTTCTCATCGATATTGTGGAAGACACCTACACTTGGTTTGTTATTAAGTGGCTGGAGTGATCTTTTCAAACTATGTCCATTTCACTTTAATTGTGCAATTCGATTAATAAGCCATTGAGCATGAAAATTTATTTACATTTGATCCTATAAGGGTTATGATTGATTTTGGTTTTATATGCTATGATCCTTATTTTTATGGGCTCTTGACTTATCGATTTTATAAGATCTTTTGTTGCAATGTTCTAAAAACTTTGAATCTAAACATTTGACTATGCAACAAGGGCATTGGTAATATTATAAGTTTGATATGGAATGGCAATGGTTTGAGGTTTTACAAAGGCGCATTGATTAAACTTTTGGATTTCGATTTTATAGTTTGAATCGTTGCTTGGCACATTGTTTTGTGGGTTTGATTTTACATTGAACGATCATGGTTTCAAACTATACATTGGCACATTGATATAATTGACCACCGTTTAAACATTGGGTTGGCTGAATAATGTGAATATTGGTTATGATTGATTGAACAGGGTTGGTACTATGCCATTAATGTTTTGCATGGCGGTGGTAATCCCGCCACCTTCGCACGCATACAATTAATCTTTCCCCTTTGAGCTGTGCAGTTGTTAGCCGTAACCATTTTCGACCCTGTGTATTGCTTTGATCAATTCAAACCCTTCTATGCACAGAAGCCATGGCTCCAGTAGTAAGAGCCGAGCCCAACAGTTGCCAAGAATTTATGATGTTCGATGGCGCTTATAGTGACCTGGAAAAATGTGGATGGCTCCAGTTCATAAGGAAATTCGATGGTTATAACCCTAGCGTGGCTCGACAATTTGCGTTATCATTCGATGGCTGCCAAGCCAGAGTTGGGGATGTGCAACTAGAGATTAATGAGCAATTTCTTAGCTCGACTACCAGTCTACCTGCTATGGGACAGAAGTGGTCGAAGAGTTGCAAAGTGGAAGATGTCCCGTGGAAATTTCTTTTCTAATCCCAAATGGTGAACTCTTGTGACAAAGGTTTTCCTGCAAAAATGTTGAAACAACGCTGACATGACCTGCTAATGATAATCAAGCAATTCATTACTTGTGAGGGCAGGTACGGGTTCGTTTTCTTGTTTCACCTTCGTCTATTGATGTTTTTTATAGGCTACGTCCTCAATATGCCACACTATCTGCATAGAAGTCTGTTTAAGATGGCTAAAAGGTACAAACGCAGCTAGACCGATACCAACCTCTTCCATTTGGGGTTAATTAAAATGTTTATGGTTTATGAGTTGGGATTACGTCATGACTGTTGGGGTGATTTTCTCAGTCGCAATGACTTTGAAGACTCAAGCCCACCACAAGTCGATAAACCTATGGTGACCGAGAGAAAGCCTATCCCCCCTGTGCCTTACAACGTTTTTCTACCCAAACCTCTGCCCGACTCTCCTACAAACTTGCCCATGTCTGTGACCAAACAGGTCGAAATTGCTAAACCCGCAGCCAAAAAGCCTAAAGCTAAAATTGGTGCTAATTCTAAAGGTAAGAAAAACGCTCGATTGATCTCTCGCATGGCGAGAAATAAACCCCGAACCCGTGCCAACTCTGAGCCTATCATGGTCAGTGAAGATTTCGATTCAGAGATTGAACGTTTTCTCGCAAATGAGTATCCCTACTTAGAAGGGCTCTGTGACAAGCCTACATATGACTTTGTCAAGAATTTACCACCTTGTTTGTGGGATGATCCTAATTTTCCTGGCATTGAAGTACCCCGTGGAACCCTCAGTGACTCATCGAAACCCTCTGCTGTTCAACCAGCTGGTCCACCATGCGATCGGTGTGGTTTATGGTTGGAGAGATACTACCTAGATGTGCCGATGTTTCAATCCAGAATCCATACTTTGGAAGATCAAGTAGAAAAGCTCACTGGTCATAATACGAAGGTGCAACCCACGGACAAGAAGCAGCGAACTACTGGTTCAATTCTGTTTAAAAATGTCGAGTCGGCTACAACAATTGTCAATTCGAAATTGACATAGCCTCAGCAACCACGCTGGTATAACTTTCACCCATTTATATGGCATGCTCATAAACTCTGTACATCGTTGGCCTGCTCTATCACATAAAGCATGCACTGCTGTACATAATTTGTTTTGGTAAATTGAATTTTGTTTGGATTTGGTTTTGATTCTATTAAATCATAATATGGATTTGATTGTTTTAAATCGGTTTCAATTGAATTTTCTCTTGCAAGCTGTTTTGCATTTCCATTTTGGAACACGATTTATGTTTTAATCCAAATCGGTTATGATGCACATAAACGATGGTTGTCTGTTACAATTTTATTTAAATATGACTTTGACCAGCCCGGATGCGATTTGGATTATGTTTAAAAAAAGGTTTTATTTTATAGTTACCCAAATCGTGAAGTGATTCAAATCGTAACAGCCATACAACGCCCAGTCGTTCAATTTGTTGTGGTCAGTCGACCCTGTTCTATTTTGAATTGGAATGACAGTGTATTTTCAGTTACGAATGGATTTGCAAAAAAAAAATGATTATGTCCAGGATGATGAATTGTTTTATAATTGGCTCAGACCCGATTTTATTTGATTTCTGTCTAGCTTATGGTTATCAATGTTGTTGGATCTTGACTATGTTACACCCAGCAATCAAAATCTATGGCGATTTTTGGTCAATACTGTTACACCGGTTTTGTTTAGACTATATCGTAACAGTCGTCCCATATTTGATTACAACAAGATTAATCTTATGCATAATCTCTACAGCTCGCCTATCTTTACTATTGATTGAAACAACATAAGCTTTATGTATATTGTTACAGCTGTAACAAATCTATTCTGTGTTCAATTGATATCAATTATAATTATGTTGTGGCAAATCATACCTTATATGATTTCGATTCTGATTGTATTGATTACTATTCTGGTCGATTATGGTTTTATTGATTACATTGTATCTCATATGACTCGAATCACTGTTTAATTTCGTTTGATACGAAACAGGCCTGTCAAGGTTTGACCATGTTTTATGGTAACTGAAAACAGAGCATTCTTTACTCTGTTTAGATTGCATTTATTTTGATATTGTTTAATTTAAAAGATAATTTCACTTGAATTATTRGTAATTCAKTTTTKATRATRRAAAKAAAATWAAATTGGATTTGATTTCTTTTAAKATTTTATTTGATTKCTATCTRATTCCATATGCTATTTTAGACTAGCTACAKAATCARATGATTCTRTAGCTAAGTCTGTMGGATCATTTTTTTTTGTMTTTTGTCACTCAAATATCTTTCTAATTTGATCTTTGTGTTCTATTGTAGGTAAATTCGAATTKCAATTGAGTTTATGAGMAGTTGGAGGATATCTCAAGGATTTCACTTGCATTTCTAGTTACCTAGTTTAGGAGATTTTGGGATCTTTTCCTGATTATGTAAAACTGTTTGATAATTATCCACAGGGATGTTTTACCCTGTGGAGAAACCTATATATACTTATGATTTTTGTAATAGTGATCATCCTCATTCGTGGGAGAACAAGGATATGTAATTCTGATACAAACTGGAGCAGAATTGATGTTTTGTCATAGCTTTATCTTCTCAATATATCAACATTTTGTTTCAAGTTTTGTATATCACTTTGTTTATGATTTATGATTACTTTAACTATCTAAATCAAATGCAAATGATATAATTTTATTACTGTTATCCATATCTTGTTTCTTCCAAATAGATTAAAGACATAACAATTATTAATTCATTTTTGTGAATGATAGCTTTGTCTTCTTCATAGATTGAATTGTTATATATAAGTCCTTGCATAACAGGTTTCCCTTATTGCAGGAATTTATAATCATAAGATTGTTATGATTTTCTTTTATGTCTTGTTTGTCCTGTAAAACACTTCAAGAAGCAACATAGCCAATCGTTTACGAAAAGCTTACGGACCAACCGGTGCAAGTTTTCTCCTCTGACCAGCTTAGAAGTCATCATACACAGGGCATACTTGGAGCGTTTCCAGGTCAATTAGTTTGTTGTTTACTGCTTTCATTAAGTAGTTTAATATAGATATAAGTTCAATTAGATTTATATTAGATTGTTTAATTTCAGTAAATATTTTAGATTGTTTAATTTCAGTAACGTTTATTTCCCTTTCATAAAATATAAAAATCAAAAAAGAGATCCTTGGCTGTCTTAGGGAAGAATATACATAAGTTTTGTAGGTTTTAATCAAATCTGTAGGTTGTTCATAGTGTACATTTGTGAATAAGAAATATTGTCGCTGATAATTAGATAGTTGATTTGAGTTATTATGATAGTAATTAGTAGTTTGCAGATAGAATAGTTAGAATAATTAGTATTTAGTATATTAGTTCCTTTTCTTTGTTTTATTAGTTTCTAGTTTCCTTTATTTTAGTTAGTTTCTTGTATTTAGTTATAGTTTAGCTTGTTTGATTTAATTTAGTTAGATTACTTAGCTCAGATCAATTCTCTCTTTGGTTTTCAAGAAGACCTTAGAGCGGCCAATGGAGCCATTAAACTCGTCAGGGTGGTCCATTCCAAACGGCTTGGGTTATTTAGACAACCCCGGACTGGTTCCACTCTCCCAGTTGACGGACGATCAATTTCGCCCGTCAACAAGTAGTGACCATAGGAAATTGGCGCTCAAAGATAAACTCAGGAAGATCAAGATGGAGAAAGCCGACACCATTCCAAAATATCTCACAAAGTTTTTCCAATGTCGGGATGATCTTGGAAGTGTGGGAATAACAGTCATTGCTGATGATTTGGTGAGCTTGGTGCTTCTAGGGCTTCTTAAGAGTTTGCACAGTTATCAAGACTCTGTCAATGGAAGGGAAAATTTGTCAGATTCAGAACGACTATGGTCGGATCTAGTGCAAGAGGAGTTCGGGCATAACACCAGAGATGGATCTTCATCAAAGCATGATGATGATGAGTATTGTGCTTTGATTTCCAAGGCAAGGAAATGGAAAGGGAATAAATTCCATGCAAAATCCAAGTCTAAAGTCAAGAAGCTGGATTTGTTGAAAGTGAAGTGTTTTCACTGTCATGAACATGGGCATCTCGCTACTAACTATCCGTAGAAGAGGAAGAAAAAGATGGTTGTTGGATCTACAACTGGTGAGGCTCTTGTCTCACAATTTGAGCTTGACTTCGCTTTGATCGCATGCATGGATTCAAGTGCATCAAGATTGATGTGGTATTTGGATAGTGGCGCTTCCTTCCACATGACGGGAGATAAAGAGTCTTTCATTGAATTGGAAGAGAAAGATCTCAGAATGGATATAGAGATGGGCGATGATGGATGATACAGTGCAACTGGTATTGGTACCATTACCTTTCGGAGGGAGTTAGGTAAACCATTTCAATTGAAAAGTTTTATGCATGTTCCAGATCTGAAGAAAAGATTGGTCTCAATCGCAATGTTGGAGGATAGAGGCTATGATGTTGTTTTTAGCAGTGGTAAATCCTACCTATGACATAAAGCAATGGGTCAAGTCATGAAGATAGGGATTTGAGTTAAGAATATCTACATGATGGAGGTAGATGGCTATGGTGCTATGATAGGCAAGGAAGAAACAGTGGTGAGTTGAGATGAGGGAGAATTATGGAACAGGAGATTGGGCCATCTTCATAATGGAGACTTAAAGATCATGGAACAAATATCTACTGAAATTCCAAGGGGAACACTTGCTCAGTTAGATCAGTGCAAGGGGTGCACCCTAGGGAAGTATGTAAATTCCACCTTTCATGAAAAGGAGAACCATTCTTCGGTGATCCCGGAGAGAATTCACATGGATGTGTGTGGACCATTCTATGTTGCTTCAACAACAAAACATAGGTATTATGTTATTTTTGTTGATGAATTTTCTCATAAATGTTGGATATTCTTCATACAGAAGAAGGATCAAACATTCTCAAAGTTTTGTGAGTTTAAACCATTGGTGGAGAAAGAGTCGGGGAAGCAAGTGAAGGTTCTAAGGAGTGATAATGGTGCAGAATAAATCTCTAATGAATTCAAAGACTTCTGCAATAGAGAAGGAATTTGAAGAGAAGGAATTCGAAGAGAACTCATAGCGCCTCATAATCCACAACAAAATGGCGTCGTGGAGAGAAAGAACAAAATGATTGTGGGTGCAGCAAGAGCAATGTTGCATGATCAAGGCCTACCAATGCATTTGTGGGTAGAAGCATGCAATACTGCAGTTTATTTGCAGAACCATTGTCCTCATAGAGTACTTGGCATGAGTACACTTGAAGAAGATTTTACTGGTAAGAAACCGAATGTTTCTCATTTAAAATTTTTTGGCTCATTTGTTTATGTGCATGTGACCAAGGATGCCAAGAAGAAGCTAGAACCGACTGCTGAAGTTGGGATATTTGTGGGGTACACAGAAACACCCCATAATTATCGTGTGTATTTTCTAAACAGTAAGATGATTTTTATGTGATGGGATATAAAATTCGATGAGGGGAAAGCCATGTGGTTGTCGCTTGAGAGGGAGCTAGACTTCCATGCAGAAGAGGAAATGTTGGTTCCCAAAGATGAGTCTCAAGATGTGGATCAACCACATGAAGAGGTTCATAGAGTGGAGGAAACCACTCAAGAAATTCCATCCATCAGAAATGGCAGAAAGCGCACCATGGAAGAGAACAAATTGAAACTAGATGTTGCACAAAATGTAGGAGCCCCTATTTCACAGTGCAGACAGAGACAGTCTCCTGATCGATTTGCTGGATACATGGCTCTCATGAGAAAATGTATTGTGACTGAACCATATTCCTTTCAGGAAGCAGTGTAGGACCCCACTTGGGTTGATTCTATGGTAGAGGAGTATGAATCCATTGTCAAAAATAGTGCATGGGATATTGTCCCAAGACCGATTGACAAATTAGTGGTAGGTTCGAGATGGATCTACAACGTAAAGCAAGCTGCTGATGGGAGTGTGGAGAAAAACAAGGCTAGGTTTGTGGCTCGAGGCTTCTCATAGATTGAGGGGATAGATTATGATGAGACCTTTGCACCTTTCACAAGGTACTCTTCCATAAGATACATCCTTGCACTCTCATCACAGATGGGTTGGCGCATTCATTAGATGGATGTAAAAACTGCGTTCCTCAATGGGATCATTGAAGAAGAAGTATACATTGAACAACCAGAAGGTTTTGAGACCTTTGACAGAGAGTCGCATGTGTGCAGACTCAAGAGAGCATTGTATGGGCTGAAGCAAGCACCTTATGCTTGGTACACTCGAATAGACAACTATTTCACCTAATTGGGCTTCACCAAAAGTGAAGTGGATGCAAACCTATACCAAATTGTGGTGGAGGGTAAGCTTTTAATCATTGTGCTTTTTGTTGATGATTTAATACTGACTGGTGATGAGCAGTTGATACACTCATGCAAGGATGACCTTGCAAAGGAGTTTGAGATGAAGGATTTGGGCCTTCTTCATTATTTCCTTGGTTTGGAAATATGGCAGCAAGATGGTGAACCTTTTGTATCTCAAGGAAAGTATACAAGGGAGATACTAGGTAAGTTTCACATGGAGGGTTGCAAACCCATGGATACTCCTCTTCCAGGAAACTGGAGGAAAGAGGATGATACTTCTGGAGAAGTAGTAGATACTATTGTCTATCGATAGTTAGTGGGTTCACTAATGTATTTAGTGAACAGGAGACCAGACATTTTCTATGCGGTTAACCAACTAAGTCAAGCAATGTCTAATCCTACCAAACTCTTTTGGAAGGAAGGTAAGCATGTCCTAAGATATCTGAAGGGCACATCTGAGTATGGATTATGGTACAAAATGATGAGGTGAAGTTGCATGGCTTCATGGATGCAAATTGGGTGGGCAGCCCAACGGACACAAAGAGCACATCAAGAGGGATCTTTAGTATCGGATCTACAGTTGTTTCTTGGTACAGTAGGAAACAAATATCCGTGGCACTTAGTTCAGTGGAAGAAGAATGCATGGTAGCGATTTAAGATGCATGTGAGGCTATCTAGATGAGGAAGATATTGGTTGGTTTGTTTGGTTCTCATTTATATCTAACATTGATTTATTGTAATAATCTGAGTTGCATTAAACTCTCAATTAATCTTGTGTTTCATGACTGATCTAAGCATATAGATATCTGGTATCATCAACTCAGAGATTGTGTGTAGAAGAAGATCATGTTGCTTCAATACATTCCTAACGAAGATCAGGATGTTGACATTCTGATGAAGGCACTCACCATGAGCAAATTCGAATATCATAGAGACAGGATTGGGGTGAAGGATAATCCCTTTCTTGTTGAGAGGGAGTGTTGAAAAGTCAACAAGAAACATGTGTCTAATTTACTTTTCCCTTAAATAAATTAGAAAATAAATATTAATCTATTATTTCATTCATAACTGAGTGAGTTGGATTTGTAACAGAATTATAAGTGTAGTTAAGTGAGTTAAGATTAGTTGTACTAGTGGTAACTAAACATGCATTAGTGAGAGTTCAATTAATCGGTGAACTAACATGCAACTGAAGATTCACCATGATTAACTACATGCATGTCAGATCTAGTGGAGACCCAGTTGAGATATTAGGTGAAAGGGACAGTTTGGCTATCAATTGTGATTTGATCACACATCCAGTGGATATACTTATTAGCATGTGCAAACTAGAAAATTCGTGTAGAATGATTCGATTGTGAGAATTCGAATTGTAGAGATTGTGCAGAGGAGGAAAGATGTCTAGACACAGGAATTGGCACATATATTTTCTGATTTGTGTATGACAGTGTGAGACGATTGTATTGTACTGAGATCTCTCGGATTAGAGTTTTGTATGAGATTGTTTCATGATTCATGATATACATAATATATTATAGTAGGGTTTTTAGCTTTACGCTTTCCCGAAAAAACTTATGCGTTATGTGTTCTTGATATTTCACTTTGTGATTGTGGTTGTGATCGTGGTTTAATTTTCCGCAAGAATAATAGTAGAAGCGATTCTGTATTTAATAGTGGAGTAAATTGTTAGATCAAGAGAATCGCAGGAAATACTTAATTTGTATTGAAATTTATACATTGGAACCAGTTCCCAAGTGTCATTTTTCTCTATTTGATCCAATTATTCATTCATGGCCTTATTCCAAAATTCATCCTTTCTAGCTTCTTCAAAACAGTTTGGTTCAATTGTAGATAAGAGTGCTAGGTGTGTTTGTTCTAGTGAAATTTTTTTTCTTTTAGTCTCAACTCCTGCATCTTTGTTTCCAATAATTTGATCTGAAGGATGATTCTTCTGTACTCATTTTCTAGGTGTCTTTGGAGATACTTGTTGAACTTTCTCTTCTGTTTCTGTTGGATTCTCTTCATCTTCCTCTTCTACTTCATCTTCTGCTTCTTCTTCTTTGAAAAGTTGTTCCATTGATTTGTTTTCTTCTCCATTTGATTCTGGTCTACCTGTTTCATCAATTGTTACATTGATGCCTTTCCACAACATTGTTAAATATTAGATTGTAACACTTGTATGCTTTCCTTGTACTTCAGCAACCGACAATTACTCCTTTTTCCACACGAGAGTCAAACTTTCCCATTTTTCCATCTTCTCTTTTGATGTAGCATTTGATTCGAAAAACTATGAACTTCTTCACATTTGGTGGTCTTTCTTTCCATTGTTTGTAGGGAATTTAATCAGTGTTGTTTCTGATCATTAATATGTTTTGAATGTGAACTGTTGTATGCACTTCCTGTGATCCAGGAAGCTCCCCAGGCTCAGAAAATGCTAAAAATTTAAAGTTCTCGGAATTGAGTGAAACCAATTCCATTGCAACTGACTCATCACGTTGATTCTGGACATATATTTACTTTCTCAAACGGGCTCTGTATGCGAGAGTTATCACACTCTGATCAGATTCTTAAACAACTAAAAAGTCAAAGGGTCAACTAGAAAAAAGTCGGAATGACATCAGCATGACATCACTAAAGCTAATTAATGATGTTGATGTGGCAGAGACATGTGGAAACACTGCAGCAATTGACTAGGTAGATGACAAATCCAATCAGAATTGGACATGTGGCATGTGATTTGGGCAAATGTGGTGGTGCCACGTGGCCCAGGCATGGGCAGCCACATGGAACCCAGTCGGTGGTCGAATGGAAAGTTCCAAAAATAAGTTTGGTGTCCATGGGGTTTGAAACCACGACCACCACCAAGCCCAAGTCCCTTGAGAAATAGTCCAACACCAATGCACCCATGTGTTTCTTGTTATAGAAAACACATTTAAATATATTTAAATTGCAATGTTTTTGTATGGTGCAAAAAGGAGGGGGATAGGGCTAAGCCCCAACTCATGGTCTCTGTTCAAAATTTATAAAATCATGGGCGTGGACTATCCAACACAACCAACAACCTGCATTTTAATCCATGGTTCTGGGTGTGATCCCACAAGACCAGAGACTATCCCCTTCAAAGGCGTGCGGAGGTTTGGCTTTGACCAACGGTCACATGATATGCACCCCACAACCAAGAGATAGCGCCAAGTATGGGCCAGCGCTTGGCCATATGGATTGCATATGACTATATATTGAGGGTCTACGCCATCCTTTGGGGACTTATCCCATATATTAAGGTTTAAAAGTGGTTTTTTACCTTGTTAATGTAATTTTAAATGATTTTGCCTGATATTATGACCAGGATTGGTTTTTTGAGGATATATTGGCCATTTGGAGGGGGATTTGATCCCCAAAAGAGGCTAGATCTTTAGGGGAAGTTGGGCTTCCTCATATGAGAATGAAAACTATATAAACCAAGATTTTTGAATCTTTGAGGACAAATTTTGATGCAGGAATTTCAAGGAGCATCTTGTAATTTTTGGCCTTTTCTCATGTTTTGAGAGGCATCTTTTGCCATGTTTTTTAAAGGAGTTTGATGATGCATGTATGTGTCTAAGAAAGGAGGTCTTTCACAACAGATTTGAAGCATGTTATGTAACATCAATGATCCATTGTAAGAGAAATTGATAGTTTTGAAGAACAATAAATAGGTCCTCCACTTGGAAGTGGGCCCAGAGACGTAGCCAACGATTGGTGAACTCCGTTAAGAAGTTCTTGTCTCTATTTCTCTTTTTGTTTTGTTGTTATCTTCTCTTAATTTTTAGCATGGTTATCAATATATGATCTCTTTAATCATTAATAAGCATCAATTACAATTCACATTTTAATATTCCACAAGTATTTAATGAGTTTATGTATTTCACATTCTTATCGATCTGATGCATAAAGTATATTAAAATAACTTGCAATTTATCAATAACACCTTCATTTTTGTATCAGTCTGTGTCCAAAATGTATTTGTCAATTTGGAATCCATTAGCATTGTTAGATCCATTTCATGTGTTGTCCTGTTCTTTCTTTCAACAACTTCATTCTGTTGAGGTGTCCTAGCAATGATGAATTGCCTTTTTATTCCATGATTTCTACAGTAGTCTATATATTCCTTTGAAGTGAAATCTCCTCCATTATCATATCTCAAGCATTTGATTCTTGAATCCATCTCATTTTCAACCATTTCCTTGTAGATCTTAAATTTTTCAAAATCCTCTTACTTGTTCTTGAGAAAGAAAACTGCAGTCATTCTTGTATAATCATCAACTAATAACATAAAGTATCTTTCACATTTTAATCCCTTTGTTGTAGGTTGTCCAACTAGATCAGTATGCACAATTTCCAATGTTCTTGTTGTTGAATATTCATTTGATTTGAACCTGGTCTTTGTTTTCTTTCCTTCTTGCAATGCTTGCATAAAGTGTTGGTTGGTTTCGTGATTTGGGTCATTTCTCTGAGTGCTTCTCTTTTGTTGACTTTGACAAAGTTATCAAAATGAATGTGACCCATTCTTATGTGCCATAGCCAACTTTCATCTTCCTTTCCTAGACAACGGTTTTCATTTCCAATTTCACTTAACACATATATGTTGTTTGAAGTTCTTGCATCTATACCAAAAAATTTCCCCGAACCTTCTCTTCTTATCTCACACTTTTGTGAATTGAAAGTAACTTTATGACCTTGGTCACACAGTTGACTCACACTTAGAAGATTATGTTTCATATCTTCTACCAATAGAACATTTTGTGCCTTTTTATTATTGTTCCCATTTCAGAATGTGCCCTCTCCAATGATTTTGGATGAATTATCATTTGTGAAGGAGACTGATCCATTTATTTCTTTCACAATGTAAGAAAACCCACTGTCAACATACCAACTATGTTTCTTCTGCCTAGATTGGAGAGCAACTGTGCATTCTTCATTTCTATATTGATCTTGCTTTCTTATCCATGTTGTTTTCTGAGGTTCTTGTCTATGATTGTTGTTATTTTGTTGAGTTTCTTTTATGTGACTGTTGTTATTTTGTTGAGGTTCTTTAGGAGGGATTTCCATTTTGCATTTTTTGGCCACATGTCCAAAATTGTTACATTTGTAACATTCCACTTCAGTGCTCAAAGATTCAAACCTGTTGTAACTTCTTCTTTGTGTTTCACTAGGTCCTCTTGAGTAACCCATTTGTGTATGAATCTCAAAGTTGTTATTGTTCCTATTGTTAGCTCTGCAATTCACAGCTTTATGTCCAAAATTATTACATGCATAACATAAACCAAAAAATATAGTTTGATACATGGGAGTTGAAGATATTTTTAAAGAAGGTGCTCTTATGAATCCTTCTTCTTCTTGAGTCCTATCTGTTTGTTGTTGATTCTAAAATCTGAATCTTCTCGGTGGAGGAGTGTCCCTGTAATCTTCCTTGTACATATTCCTATCCCCTTTGATTGTTTTTGCATAGCATTTTGGATTTGTATATTGATCTGTTGTTTTGGAGATTGATCCCTTTTCTGTCTGATTATATCCAAGTGCAGACTTGTCAATATGAGATTTTTGACTATTGATAATGTCATCTAGAAATTTTGAGTTATTTTGCATATTTTTATTTCGAATATCCTTTCTTAGTGTGACAATATTTGCTTCCAAGTTTCCAATGATCTTGTCCTTTTCTTCTAGTTGTTCTTTGAGTGCTTGTTCAAATCTTTTATCTTCTTCTATTTGAACCTTCAATCTTGTGATCATTTGTTCTAGTTCTCGAGTGTCCTTTTTATTGTCTAGTTCTGCTTGTAGTTTCTTGTTTTTATTCTTTTCTCTTCTGATAACTTCTATGGCACACATTAATTCTTCTCGATAGTCAACTTATGCCTCTTCAATTTCATCTTCGACTTCTTCATATTCTTCTTTGGAGTCTTATTTGTCTGAATCTTTTACTGCCATGAATAGAACTCTTCCTGTCTCACTGTCACTGATTTCATCTTCATCTGATGATGAGATGTCTTCTTTGATGCATAAGATTTTCTTGAAATATTTCTTTGTAGTTCTTTTCCCTTTATATGTGTGTTTTCCTTTTGAGTAACCTTCATCATTTCTCTTATTCTTATGAGGATATTTGCTAGCAAAATGACCAATACCATCACAATTAAAACAAAATAAAGGAAGCTTACCTCTATACCTACCATTGGTTCCCTTGTTCAATCTTTTGATGAAGTTGGTCACTTCTTCATCATCTTCCGAGATGTCGCTGATGCTTATATATTCTTCTTGTTCCTTTTTCTTTTTCTTTGATCTTTTGGATGCTTTGAAGGATGCTTATTTTACATATGGATTTTCCTGTTCAGTTCTCATTTTAGATGCTGTGAAGATTCCATGTAGTTCGTCCATGCTTATTGAGTTTATATCCGATCTTTCTTCTAGTGATGCTATATTAGGGTTGAATCTCATAGGAAGATATATTAGTACCTTTTGAATAGTTACACATTCTTTGATTTCTTCTCCCAATCCTATGATTTCATTCATTGTTTTGTCAACTCTTAAGAAGTAGGTTGCAATATTCTCTTATTCCTTCATTTTTAGTTGTTCGATCTTACCTCTGTAAGTTTGAAGTTTTTATGCTTTGAATTTTTTATCTCCTTCATAAATATTCCGAAGCTTGTCCCAAATATCTTTGGCAGATTTACAATGTACAACTTTGGTGAATATTGTTTCACTGAGACCATTCAAAAGTGCATTTGTAGATTTGTAATTATTCTTACCAAGTTTCACTTCTTTGTCATTTGTTGGTGGAACTGTTGGTACCATGTATCCATCTACAATTGATTGCCAAATTTCAAACCCCTGTGCTTGTATATATGTCTTCATCCTTATGCTCCAAAAAACATACTTTTGTCCATCGAACTATGGTATTCCATTTTTATTTGAGTTGGTACTCTCCATGATCTACCTTTCAGTGGCTAAATTGATTTTTGAAGGAACCTGCTCTGATACCAATTGTTGGATTACTGAGAGGGGGGGTGAATTAGTAATAACATATTTATAATTCTTTTTCTCCAAAAAATACAAGTGTTATATCAATGTAGAATTATTATCCAATAATGAGCAATAAGAAATGAACAATCACACACATACACAATACACCAGTGTTTTATGTGGAAACCCAAATTGGGAGAAAACCACACAAAGATTTATCTTATATGTCTTGAAGAATTACATTCATTGGAAGCACCAACATCCTTTATTTTCTAGTTGCAACTGGAAGGAGGCTCCAACCCCGTAGTTTTTTAGGCTACAACCTGAGGGAAGCTCCAAATCACCAATTCTCTGGCTACAACCAGAAGGAGGCTACAACCCCTTATGTTCTTCAACTACAACTAGAAGGTGGCTACAACCACTTGTCTTTGCCACATAAAACCACCCTCAAGTAAAATTAAAATGATGGAACCACTATCACACTATCACTGTGAGATATACCACTGTAAACATGTACCAATAAACCTGAACCATGCATCAACCATGCATCAACCTGTACCTCAACCTATAATCAACCTCTACCATAAAAAAGTGGAACCAACCATGTACCAAGTATGTAAAAATCATGTGTCAAGTACTCATCAACTATGGCTCATCAATATGTACCAACATCATCAACTATACACCTCATGTATGTGCCAACTCATCAACTACTCGTCTCAAGCATGTACCCAACTTGTACCTCAACCAAAATCCCTCATCAATTTAATCATCCAAATATGATTTTTAACTCTGTAATAGGCCTAGTGTATATGATCGCATACCTACAAACCTTCCTTAACTTTAAAAACAAGAGAGTATCATTTTCATCAAACGTTTCTTTAGTCTCACAAGACTAGTTTTGGATTAGTCAACAACCCTAACTTGAAATAATCATAAATTTGTACCTATAATGAATAAACATGTGAAACTGATAACCATTATTATTCAGTGTGTTTTATGAATTTAATATCGGTTTTACTACTTGGAACCTCTCAGAAAACGAGTTATGGAAAAAATGACACACCTTGTTGAATTCTAGCTTACTCTAGAGAACGACCTTGTAGAGCGTGCCCCACATGGAATATTTGTTTCATTGATATAAAACTATTACACAACATACTATCGATTGTACTCAAACCAACACATTTCATATTACTGAATTTGGATCTGTTATGAAGAAGTTATGACGTTTTTACCTAAAACATGTTTTTTTGACTAGTTTCAGGACTAGCCACAAGCCCTATTTTCCACGAAGTGTAACTCGAAAAATAAAACGACCCAAAATATGAATTTTCCACCACAAATACTTGGATAGGTTTCATCAATGGAATAAAAATTTCATGGTATGAATCATACTAGAAAAAACGTTATAGAAAAAATGGTGAGATGACCTGAAAAAAACATACCATAGAAAGCATCATCAAAAGAATTTATCCTTCCTTGAATTTCATCCTTCTCTTATTCACTTTCCTCAGAAATTAGGCTTATATATCCTTTGGTTACCTCAGACACCTATAGGTATTCAATATTATCAAGTTTTTCTTAAATGAGAGAGCCTTGCTTCTTATTTATACTGTCCAAGTAGCTTCCTTAAAAACATCTTCTAGGTCACTTTGACCACTTTCCTTATTTTAGGGTTAACCCACTTCTAATTTCTCCATTAAATTTATTATTGAATTAATTTATTTTGTATTCACTTTGAATTATAGTAGACTCATCATTTCACTTTATTATTTACCTTTTAAAATATCTTAAACCACTTTGACTTCTTTGACCTTTTGGGGCTTCTAGATGACATATGAGGGTCCTCCAACTTCGTAAGGCCATAACTCTCAAACCGTGAGAAGTTATGTGACATTCCACACAACACCATAAATGGATTGAAAAGAACTATCCATATAGGATAGCTTCACTGACAAATTCACTATCGTTCATCTCATTATTCCACAAATAAGCATGGGTTCTCTAACCATACTTCTAGGATAACTTAATCCGCAAAGTGTCTTCCTGTGAGGGCTTTCACCATAAGGGTACCACTTTTTAATTCATCCATTTCTACTTATTATCAACTATGGAAAGAAAATAACAAGTCATATTTACATCAAACAATCTTGGGTCCATTACCCCACCTTTGTGCTACGGGGCTTTCTTCAAGGGTTGACATCAATGACAACCAACCTTAATCAACAGTCTGTGGCTAGCTAATCTAGATTATAAAGTTCATTTTTTACTTCTTGTCAGAGTCCTTTTGTATGGTTTTCATCGGGGATTTCTAAATTAGACTTTGGTCCATGCCCTCATAGGGATTTTTGTAAAGAGAAAGATACTTTTGATTTCTTGGAATGAAATAAAGAAGATTGATATTCTATCTCATTTGTGTGTATCTGTGACTTGGTTACTTTTTCTTTTGATCTCCACATTTATTTTTTGTAATATGTATATTTTCATACAATTATATAAACTTTTATGTTATTTTGCAACATTATTTTCATAAAAAAATCAGCCTAAACACTTGTAATCAATACTTGTGGATTGGGAAAATATTTTTGAGGCTATAAAAGATAGGGTGATATTCTCTATTATCTTGTCTTAGCTAGGAGAGATTTGAAAATGCTTGAGTAAGATAATTCATATATTTTCCTCAACATTTATTTGGTGACCATAGTGGGGAGATATTCCATATCTTTCTGGTTGATTAAATTGGCATTATCATCGAGTATTTTTATGTTTCTTGTTCTGATTCTTTGACTGTTTTCTTTTCTTTATGATAGTACCTATTATGAGGCATCCCAATATTGAGCCTAGTCTTAAATACCAAACCAACATTGCTTTCAAATTATTCAATACCATCATAGAAATCGTTAACACCAAGGATGAGCTTGAATGCTCGTGGGTAGTGATTCAACAAGAATCAAAACAAGAGAAAAAGCTATGGTTGATTCCTAGGTTTTCTTTGCCTAAATCCATCATGCCTTTGCCTAAACCTAGGAATCAACCATAGCTTGAATTCTCGTTATCAGTTGTTAGTATAATAACATTGCGAACAAAGATAGTGAGACTATCAAGTCTTTTAAATTATGTTTCACCAAGTTATATAACCAAATTCCCAAACTTATTCTCCCTCGGAACCAAGCCACTTTTATGCATTACTATAATTCTCTACCTTCCCCCTACTATCATAGGATTGAAGAAAAAGATATTTATAATCTTTGTTCCACTCTACATACTTTTCTAGAGTATGAATAACAACTAGAAAGAATAGGTCTTCCCAAGGGAGACTCAATAAAAAGAATAGACATGTTTGCCTTCTTGCAGCTTGTACAAGACATGAATAATAGAATTATAGAATATGAGCGAAAGTGAAATGTCCCTTCACTTACCCCTAGGGCCTCATATTCTTCTTCACCACCCTTTAAGAATCCTAATGAAAACAAATTTCATACTAAATCCATCATGCCTCGTAGTTTTTGTAACTTTTGTGAGGAACACCATGAGGAAAGTACTTGTGAGCTAAAGAAGAGTGCCAAAGATAAAATATTTGGTAAAAGGCCTGAAACTACCATTATTGTTCTAGATTTCATAGAACCAGATGATTTCATGATCATAAAGACTTGGTATAAATCTTATCCTTCAAAAGGAAAATATGATCCCCCTTGTACTTCTTCTATCCAAATCTCATCTTCTCTTCATCCAGGTGGATATTGGTGGTCGCCCACCTATTCCAACTGGCTGCTCGTGTCCTTTTTTTTCAACATGTTCTTATGTACTTCTTTGTAATTGTGGGTTATACACTTCTCGGACTGTCTGAAGCCCCACATATTCTCAAGATGGATACGAGTGGCCTCTCTCATAATCCAACTGGCTTATTTTGTATGTTTTCAAGTCAGTACATCTTGTTGTACTTTTAGGGCCGTTTTGGGTCCCTAAATGTTGTTTTTTGGCTCGCCATAGTCAAACTGTAGACAAAGTTAGAGTTTGATAGTAAAATTTTTATTTCTCCGAAATACCTTTCCAACGGGCTATCACCTACCTAAAATGGAGGTCGTATCCAAAAGTTACGACCCTTGGAAGTTGAGGTACCAAATTAAAACAACTTACTCATAGGGCCCGCATGACGTTTGGCATTTCACATTCTAGGGTTAGGTTTTTGGATGTCTATGGTTTTGGCATTCATGTGTAATATCTAAAAGGCCTTTGGATCGTCATTTTAATCCATTCTGCTGAAACGTATGTGCGTAGAAGCCACATCTCTTCTCAGAGATAACTACCACCATTCGAGCAAGTGTTTCAGTTTTGTAGTTTTACAGTTTCATCCTATTTCATTATTTAATAGATGATATTGTTCACTAGATATTTGTGTTATTCTTCATATCTCTATGTTTATTGTATTCAGTCTTTTAATCAGTTCGTTCCACTCCTAAATCCATATTAGTGGTATCAAAGAGGTATGATCTTCATTTATTTTTCTTCGTGCATGTCCTCGAAACGATCTGGGTACAAGAAGTTAGGACTCGAACTAATCAATCCATTACAAGATCGGTCACACTGATCCTACAAACAACCCATGGGGGATGAAAAGAATGATGATGGAGCAAGAGATCCTATTAAAATGTTGCTTGAGGAATCCCTCACACGACAAAGGAACAAAATGATAGACAACTTCGCGTAGATCCTTTGACTACCCACAGGAGAAGAATATTCATCAAGCGACCATGCAACCCCCTTCAAGGTATAGTTAAATTTTGATATTCCATTATTTGAAGGAATGATAGATGCGGATGCTATAGATAAATGGTTTAATCTGCTCGATGGATATTTTTTCGGTCCATAATTTTTTTGATAGGGAAAAGATCACTTTTGCACTCCTCAAGGTCATTCCCCATGTTAAAGACTGGTGGGATACTTACTCTGATCAAAGGGTTGTGGAGGAATATACAATTTTTTTGGTGACTCCTACATGGGATTCCTTTTACGAAGCCATTAAAGAACAATAATACCCTCTTGGAAGCTACGAGGACCAGTACACTAGATGGACCACTCTACGACATGAAAGGGACTAGACAGTACCATATTTCACCAATATTTTCCATACCCTACGCACAAAATTGGGTATCAAATACTTTGAGCGTCACTTAGTGTTCCTGGACATCACCCCATTGGGCATGACTTATAGATACGCTGTCAAGATCAACCATAAATTTAAGAAGAAAATGCTACAGTTTGGATCTGCAAACCCCTCATAGTTGAAGAAGGGAAAAGGCATCCCCAACCTACATAGTAAGGTACCAAGTCGAGATGGCCTCGCTCAAGACAAACAGTCCAAGCCACAAAACAAGAAGGGAAATGAGAAGACGAAGAAGGACACGGTAAATGCTATGAGTACCATAAAATTCCTTGGTACAACATCGAAGAATGATGCTCCAAGCACTCTCTCGTGGTTGAGCTGAAGGCTTCCGATTCAGAGGTCGATTCTGATTCCGAGTCAAATATTGAAGGAGGGCAATGGATTATCGATGTTGAACCTAATGGAACTATTTCTACCACCAAATTTTGACCAAGCGAACCAGAAGAACCAAAGGAAGGAGAACACCTCTTTCACTCTTATATGTGGGTCAAGGGGGCTCCGCTTCATTTCATTATCGATAGCGATAGTCATAATAACTTGATTTTAGCAGAGACCATCAAGAATATGGACCTGGCAATGACACCGCACCTGCAACCCTACACCATCGGCTAGATTCTCCAAGGAATAGATCTCTATGTCATCCAACAGTGACGCTTCCCTATGACATCAAGCCTTTCAAAGATGAGGTACTATGTGATATTTCTCCACTTAAAGTTTGTGATGTTCTTTTAGGACAACCATATTTGTGGAAGTGTCATGTTGTGTATGAGTCTAGACCCCACAGTGTTATTATTACTTTTGGTAGACAATTGTACAGGATCCCAGACGTAGCATCGCCTACTGCTATTTCTTTAATATTTTATAAGAAATGTAGTGAGGTCATTTCACAGAACACGAAGACCTATGAGGGCCTTGCACAAGATCTGGAGTTGAGGAAATTGGAAGCACAACTCCAGGAGGTGAAGTAGTAGGTTTCCACCATGCAAGTGTATATGAAGATGCTTACAACAGTCTATAAGATGAAAATATCATAGGAATAACATGTAGTTCAAGAGAAGGTTACTTCCATCCAGAGAAAATTCATGGAAGTGATACAAAGTGTTATCACTGAAATTTCGTCCGCACATGGTTACAAGAACTCAGCATCGTCAAACAATGATGAAGTCATTCACGAACCTGAATTAATACCAAATCATTCAAAAGGGTCAAGAAACTATACAAAGTAATGAAAAATTGAAGAGCGCTTTTCAGACATTGGGCACGCACGCACATGCGTGGAATAGGAACGTAGAAATCGTGCATATGCCCATGATGCACGACTGTTAGTGAAAAAAGATACGCACCTACTAAACGACGCATTTATGAAAGTGGTTGGCCTCCGAACCACTTATGGTTCAACTCCCAAGCTGATTTGACCCTCAAATCTGGGCTGGATCTGAATGGTGGGCTGGTCAAAGACCTAATAATGCCCTAAATGGCCTCTTTTCACACTACAAAGCAGTTACACAATAACCCAATGCAATGCTATAAAAAGCCATGAATGCACCTCATTTTCTTAAGGAATTCAAAGTAATGTTATGCTACCTATATTGTTTTAAGGATTCCATCCTTGACAAGAGCACATTGGCACCATTACATTGGGAAATCCATCTCACCATTGAGTGGATTTGTAAAGAGTTCTTTCATCACCATTTTCCATTTTCTTTGTTGTAAGAAGAGCTAGCTAGTGAGGGTCCAAGAGTCTTCCCTTGGAGGAAGAAGGGACTCATAGTTCCTTTTCTTCTTGGTGATTTTTTTTCATCAATAGATCAGCCTCAAACATTGGTGACATGGGTCTTTTTGTTCTTGTTATTTCTATGTCCCTATGCTCATGATTTTAATTTTTATTGCACCTATTAGTCTAATTCTTAGTTACAGTTTTTGTTTTCTTTCTCTATCTCTTTTCTCTACAGCTGTCCTGCTCAGCAGACCCAACTGAGCTTGCAAGCACCTCTTATTTTCTCACCAAGGTGACGAAAGAGGCGCAATAGATTGACGACTCCAATGGGGAAAGGTATCAATTTCCTACCTCATTTGGGTTTATTTTTCTCTTCTTATAGTTTGTTTAACTTGCAGGTCCACTAACCAGCCTAAGCGAACTTGCCAATCAACAAATTCCAAGTTGAATTGAGAGAAATCCACTCGGGTTTTTCATTCTCGGTCATGTGCCACATATGCGTGGGTTTTTGGGCCCACAAACATGCATTGTGCACCCATGCACCTGACTCACGGTTCTGTTCTGTGCATGTACACTTTTTAACTTGTCTCTGTTCGCGCGCATGCGCTCTGTGCGCCTCTATCTCCACTGGGACCCGTGCATCTGTGCAAAATTTCACATTGTAAGTTGTTGAGATGTGGGGAAGGCCATCTACCCTCTTAAAAGTGATGTCAATCTTCTTTTAAAGCTACACCACACTTAGTCCCCTCATCATATAAATGGGTTAGTCAAACACACATAGGCACTTAGGAGGATAAAATCAATTTCCCTTCTTTTCTTTTTGCCACATGGATGGCTTGTTTTGGCTTACAATATAAGGTGGAAATCATTTTTAATCACATTTAACTTACATTGGGACTAGAATTTGAATTACAATCTCTTAGTATGCTCTTCTCTCGCGCCTCCAAGCGATCTTGAGAATCAGAAAAAGATTGTGAAACAATTTCATCTCCATTAAGAACATTAAAACCTTTAGGAGAGGACAACGACCCTTCTTGGGACCCCTCTTAGTTTTCTTTTTCAAACACATCTTAATATTGTAATGGGCCCATACATGCCCACATGCTACAAAGATAGGATAGTGTTTGAATTTTTCTCTTTCTTAGATCAAAACACTAGGGAAGTTTAAAAGGTTTGTAACGGGCCCATACGTGCCCACATGTTCAATCTAGGATAGTTTCAAAGCTTTTCTTAGATTACATCACAATAGGGAGTTAAAGGATAGTAACGGACCCACATGTCCACATGCTAGCTTCCTAGGGATTTTTAATTACGTAAGGTTGTACCAAAGGCACTTAATTAATTAGGCAATTAAACTCTTATAAGGACCAAGCAAAGTCCACATGCAGCAAGGTGACATCTAATTCACTAAAAATTGACACACTTTCACTCACACACAAAAGTCACTTATCACTCACATAGCTTCCTCTTGAAACGTGGAGGTCAAAGTAAGTTTCCTCCAAAGGGATTCCGAAAAAACCCCATCTTTTCTTGACGGGACTATCCACTCCCATTTTAATCAACGAGGTTGGTTTGCACCCCCAACCTCCCAAAAAAACTACATCGAAAATCTTTCTAAAAACTCACTAAATTTTCCTTCACAGGAGGTGCCAAAAGAAATTTTTTAGTTTAGGTAGGATTTCGGGGATAGGCATCCAAATAACTCCCCGTTATCTGGTTCTCACATTGTCAAAATGTAGAGGTTGTCAAATAGGGAACTGAAAATCCTCCAAGTCAAGTGTTCCAATTACCATAAGGCAGGGAGATACCCATGAAGGGTTGAAGGCCGAGGTATGGTTTTTCTGTGCATCCCCCCTTGAGGCACCCACCTCTTGGATGAGATCGAGCCCATGACCCATTTCTTAGGCCGAAAATCTAAATGCCGCACTTTGACCAAGGTACCTAGTGACCAACTTTAGGACATCTACCCAGGTGGCAATTGTGGGCTGCAATTGCACCTTCATTGGATTTTGTGTGGCTATTGGGAAATATCACCAGCTCTTTTGGGATATGCCCCCTTTACCCCTCATTATAACCAATTATTTCATCCTTCACTAGTTTCTCTTCCAGTGACTTCAGACCCCACTATTGAGTACTATTGGAAGGTCCAGTGCTATTTGAGAGGAAGGACGTTACGTCTTCTGGGACACAAGCATTTTCTTTCTTTTGATTCCCCCACGCAGACAAAACCCACTTACCCACATATATGCTTCTTTGTCATTTTATGTATGATGCACATCTGATTATAGTTTGATTTGGATATATATATTGTGTAAACAGTCAATGCAAAGGCTCTTGTTTCTATATTACTCTCACCACTTTTTGCACACATACACATAGCTAGTATGACATCATAGGGGAACCATAGAACCCTCGTTGTTCACGATGCTTTCTAAACCTCCCTCCTATCTTAGGGGGAGTATCTGATCATGCCCGCTCATCGGCACCTCCTTCACACACTCCTGTGAGTGCTACTATCTTAGGATCAACTTTGCTTGGTTCTACATTACTTGGGTCAACTTCCCAAGGTCATTCGTTCACTTGCTCTCCTTTACACGGAAGCGGGGGACCCACTTCCTCTCAAGGAGGGAGCACCAACCCACCTAGACCCCTCATGGGTTAGGTTCACAACACACTATGGTCGGAGCTAATCCTCCCCCCCCACTGCAGATGCCATATTTGGTCTCTCTCAACATACCAGACCTCACTAAACTCACCAATGATCCTATATTGCATGATCCCACATGGCCTGCAATGCCAACCAAACTACCTTTAGACATACCAAAGTTTGAAGGAAAGGCAGGGGATGAGCCTGCCAACCATGTCATGACATTTCACCTATGGTGCTCCTGCAATAGCATTACGGATGATTCCATCAGACTACGATTATTTCAATGCACACTCACTGGACCTGTTGTTCCTGAGTCTGTACTTAAGGCTTTAAAGTACAGTGTCAAGGCATCCGAAAGTATGATAAAGGTTGATAAAGGATTTCACTAACCTTCGGTATAGGAAACTAGTGAGGATTTCTTCGTTCTCGCTATCTAGCTTCCAACTGTTCCTGGGTAGTAATATCTTGTTCAATGGCTGCCCATGAACATTCCAATTCCTCCCGGGTGTTCGCAGTTTTAAGGATCGTATCGAAGAGATTTAGAGCGATATGTATTTGATTAGATAATCCGGGTTGAATGTTAGGTTGAGTTGCTATAGGGACGGTCATTGAGGAACAGTTTCAGTATGGAAATGATTTTTTTTAAGAGAGAGTTTATTTGCTATTTCAATTTGGACGAAATAAAGAGAAACTTTTGCATGAAAAAACGAAATAAGCATGCAAATCGAAGGCCCTTTCCTGTAACTGTATTATTTTTGGTAAAAATAACGTGAGATGAGAGAACACATTTATCTATAGATAACACGAAGTTCCTGAGAGTCGAAAACTCGCATAAACACAGACGAAGAAATTGACATAAACATAATTGACAAAATGTAAATAAACATAAAATTCTGTGAATGTAAATTGGTCTTACACCCGCTAATAGCTGGTGCAGAGGAAATTCAAGAAATAATTACAGAAAATATGAAATCCCTTCACTATAGTAGTGGTTGTACTAAATTATAGTGATGCACGTCAATTATGTAGAGAAAAATGAAAAGAAACAATTAACACAACGAAACAAACTTGTAACACAGTCATGAAAGGATTGGGAATCTTCAAATTTGCTTGTATTAACTTCCTTCATACAAAAAACTCTCTTCTAATTGATACCAAAAAGTCCAGCCCCTTCATCTCTTCTTTTTGTGATGTATTTATACAAAATTTGTCTCTCGGTTCAGAAGAGCCAAATTACTCCATCTGTCTGAATCGGTTTTCAAAAAGTTGCCAGGTGTTTGTTTTTGCTTAGATTTAATACATATGATACATTTGTCCAAAAAATGAAATACAAGCTGTGAAGGTTTTGCATTGACAGTTGGGGGGAGTGAAATAACTCTATTTTACCTATTTTATCTTCAAGAAGTGCTAGGTGCTTTTCCTCGCATGGATTCAGTGTACATGATACACTTGTCCACAAACTGAGTCACAAGTTGTGAAGGCTCGGCTTGACAACTGGCTTCGGAAAAATAACACTCTCGGGCCAACCGTGGAAGTTTATCATCTATTTGTACATTGACGATTTCAAGAGCATCGAGTTGTGCACTAGGCTGAATCAAATGTTTGTCGATTTGAGCCGAGTCTACCCTGTCCATCCTTTAGATTTTTGTTAAATTCCTCTCATTATTCTCCTTCATGTCGAGATAAATCTGATCTATATTCATCTGTCTCAGCGCCTCTGTGTCGCCTCCAATCTCCATCCCTAACAGCCCACCATTTATGGCTTTGCAGGCTTCTGCTAACAAATTTGTCACTTTTTGAGCCTTCTCTTTGCATAAAGTAATATCATGTTCCCAATTCTTTAACAAGATATTACCCCTAGTTTGTTCGGCAATGGTGAGCCCGAGAGGCCCTGAAAACCTGTTGTTAGTCGCTATTACTGCCTCTTGAAAAGTGATTCGAGCAGCTTCTGCATTTCTTTCTTTGTTAATCAGATTCTCAAAGATCTGATGTATTAACAAGCAGTCTTCTCGAATCTCTCCTACTTTGTTTAGCAGACTCTGTTGAGTAGAGGAGATCCTGCTCCGAATATCAGTTGCTCGGGATTTAACGATCTCGATGGCAATTGCCTTGCTTTCTGCGACCTCCAACTGAGCCTGTAGCCATGAGATCGTATCCCTCTTTTGGCCCGATTGTACCCGACCATCTCAGATCGTAGAATTCACTTGTTCCAGCTTGGTCTTGAGGACTTCAATTTCTTTCTTATCAGCCAATCGGGCCAACTCTATTTCTCCTCTTGCTTGACTCTTAGCGCTTTCTGCTGCCGAAGCCACTCTAGCCTCAAGAGTCTTGATCAGGCGGTTCTTTGCTTTGAGCTGCTTCTTTAACATTTCGAACGAGAATTGATTTTCCGTCACATACGCTCCTAGCATTCCTGCAATTCCCATGGCAAATTCATCTTTCCTTTTATTCATCCCATCGGTCATCACTTTGAATTTTTTAACAGTGGATTCTCCCTCCTGATAAAACTCTCGCTTCACTACATATTTTCCCTTTTTGTCAAAAAAGAATTCATTAGGAGGGAGTTCCTCTGCCCTTATAGGTCTCAATTCTTCACCAAAAATCCATTCTTCCTATATGTTTCCTTGCGCTGACTGCAAGGGTGTGACAGAGGTGATGGGCTGCCCAATCTGCTTCATAGCCTTCCCTAGTGTGCTGAGTGGATCTTGCTCTTTCGGGGGATCAGAAGTCTTCGTCCCTGCCTCCAGATTCTGAGTTTCTGGTGGGTTTGTGTCTTTTATTTCCACCTCCGGATTATGCTCCTTAGGAGGGTCAGTAGTCTCTTTTTCTGTTTCGGGATTCTCCTCCCGTTCAAGACTCTTCTCCTTGTCTGGATTTTTCTCTGTTTCGGGATTCTTCTCCTGCTCCCCTTCCTGACACTTTTCGGGGTTAGGTGTTTTCCCCTCAGAACTTTCAGCCTCTTTTTCTTTATCCTTGGAAAGTCCCAAACCTCCCAGCACCACGGGGAGACATCATTTCCTATGCTCCTGAAATTTTAAAACTGAGGTCCTGTCTTCGGGTGCTAGGGATCTGATTCGAAATTGCACCTCCGAATAGGACCTCTCCCATCGGAAAACATCATCCGAGGGAGAACATTCATGTTCGAACCTCTTTAATCCACAATTTCCCAAATGAGTGCTTACAATTCCCTGGGGATCATGCATTTTGTACTCGATAGAGACTAGGCTCAAGTCTTCTATGGCTGCAGCCTCAGCCTTAGCATGTCCGAAATCTAATAAGGAATAGGAATTTAGCTGAATAGGGAAAAACCACCATACCTTCTTTGATGATGCTTTGAGCTCTTTTCTCACTTCGTCGATTACTGTTTGTCGAGCAATCTCGCGACAAGCTAGCTTGTTGGGGATGAATTGTGGTAGCGCCAGAGGAGGAACAACAACTCCAAATACTCTCAAATAGGATAATTCCTCTTCCACGTACCAGTCCGTGATACAACTCAGATTCGCAGCAATGCTATCTGAGATGTGGGGTGGAAAAAGACCAAAAATGGTGATGTGCAGGGGCACCATCACCCAGTTAAAAATCTCATAAATAAACTTGTTCACGTTATTTTCCCACAACTTATCGTGGTACTCATCAACAATCTTCTCTTGGGTTGGACTACAGGCCCAATTCATCAAAGGAAAAGGCATCATGGAGCATATCCCATCCATGATATACGCGGACATGAAGAATCCATATGGTTTCCTGGCTGCCTTCTGCTCCCGGTACTCGGTGACCCTGTTGAACACACTATCAGAGAGCATTTTTTCGCAATTGAATGAGGAACCTTCTGCTACCCGAAAGATGAGAGGTACCAACTGGACGTAAAAATGTGTAGTATCCTCCCATCCGAAAAGCCGACAAGTCATCATCGCCACATACATATAGTTTGGCTCCAACGAAGAAATCAACTACACACCCTTGTCGTTCACTCTGAATGTCATGGAATGCGACACCCAATATTTTATCAAGCCTGGCATGGTTTTGTCAAATTCTTCGCACTCCTTTTTGAATTCCGCCAGGAATTCTTTGCCATATGTGTATTCAAAGGTTGTTGGGAGCTTATACATAGACTGGATATGCTCAGGCCTAAAAGTCCCAATCATGGCATGTCGGTCATTTACGATAGTTCTAGAAGGCAGGTCGATGTGATCCAATGCCCATCGGATCATGTTGTAGTATGGAAGCAACCGAGGTCTAGTTGCAACCAGGTGCATTCCTGACTGAACAATTGTCTTGTACTTAGTGTTCAGGTTGTCCTTCACAATATCATAGTTATAGTCATCAGAGTCTGAACAGTTTACCAACTCGGATTGCAGAATATTTGAAATAGACGACCAGGTGGATACTGAGCCGCCCGTCCGAGGCGAAGTATCTGAGACGTTGTCCGGACCCTGTGCTGCAACTTCGACATTTGTTTTCGCTGCTCTCCTTGGTGCCATAGATGAAGCTTTCTTTTTCGCTCTTCTGCAGTAGACCTGTGTATACATGCGGAAAAGAGTTTCCTCGGAGAAAAGTGAGTTTTATGCGCTTAAGAGAAATGTTTTTAGAGTATGACGAAACTTTCGTATATATTTGAAAATCCTGTATCTTTGAAATAAGCCTGTCAAATCGCAAATAAAACCAAATTTATTGTATAAATACGATCTGATTTATTCGTGGATTTACCCTAATTCTTCATTAATGTCATCAATGCTTGACGGCTTGATAGGCAATCGAGTTATGGAGAGTAAGCAAGTACCTCGTGAAATGTGCCAACCTTGAAGCGCGGGACGTATCTTATTTAAATAAATAAAAAAATCAAATCTTATGGACTTAAATCATTTCCTCCCTTTTCACCGCATCGTGAATTTCCCTTTAACATTCTGAGTTTACAACTCGCGAGACTGCGAGTGTCGATTTAGCTTATTTAACAATAACCGTGATTTGACGCATCCTTAATTATATAATTAACTTAATCGCTATATCGCGACTCGGGAATTCGAGGACAGATTTTTGGGAAAATGATATGCCGAGTCGCGATATCGCGATGTAGCGATAATTAAGGTTCGAATTAAGAGAAGGAAATATTAGATTAGGCAACTAATTGATCCTGTCATAATCATGTCGCAACTTCGTGAATCGGGGTTTTGGACATTTTAACTTTATGAAAGAAAGGGCCGAGTGGCGATGTGCCGAGAACTAAAACTAACCATGACTAGTTTTTTACCCTTGATTCTTGACCAAGGTTATCGAAAAAGTTATCGGGCTCTCGGCTCTCGGGGTTGTGAAAACAAAAAATTTAGGGTCGACGACTGCCGAGTCGCGAAAACCCGATGATGTGTAAACATAGTTAAAGGTTTTACACCAGTTAATGCTTTGGACGAAAATTAGACCCGAGTTCGCATTTTCGCGATTCGGGACTTGTGAATTCAAGAAATAAAGTGTCTGACTTGAGAGCAACCGAAATAAAACAAAAAAGCAATCGTACTTACGCAAAATGAATCTTTTTTTGAAAGTGAAAAAGCATTGTTATTAAGGCGACAAGATTTTCAAAGCTTCATAATTTCGGAAGGAAAAGAAAAACAACTTTAGATCTCAAGCATGAAAAGTTGAAAATTGTGCGAGGTGAAAAACAAGGGTGGCTCCAACATAGGCTCCAACTAGGGATCCCGCTTCCCTGTGAGGTGGGAAGAATAGTAGACCAGGTGCCAAAATTGGGTAAATGGAGTCATAGGCTAAAATCAACAGAAAAATCAAAAAAGATAGAAGGGGAGAGAAATTTTGCTTGGAAACCCAAAAATTTTCTCGAAATCAGATACTCTTTCTAAACACTGCTAAAGTCACTTTCGCAATTTTCCCTTTCTCGCTACTAAGTTTGGGGAACGCTTTAAGATAATAGTAATGCTCCTAGGATATTCAACAGGTCTTGTGATTCTTAGCTTGCATCAGAAGAATGATATTATATAATCTAAAATAAGGTAGTCCCATCGGAATTTGGGGAAATGATCAGGTTTTCAAAAAGTATTGATTACCAGAGTAGATTTGAGGTTTATGTATAACAGCCTTACAGATCTCCCAGACATTGCTTCACTGCCAGCGAGCCTGTTCAGTACCCCGGTGAAGTTGTCTGACCCTTTTCTACTGAATTTCTTTTCACCACTTAGGAAAATATTTATGCGTTTAAACGCTAAGACGAGGGCAATCATTTCTGAATTTCCTTTCATCGTCTTAATAGACTAGGTGGGGGAAATCATTTCTGAATTTCCTTTCACCACCTGTCTTAGTATTTACTTTTAAAACACGAAGATGGGAGAAATCAGTTTATATCAGGGCTGAGATCTGTAAAATATTTTTTATCAGAGGTCTGCCAACTTATTTTGATTACTCGGTATCAACCTTCCTTTGACCCTCACAAGACCTTTAGTTCTTAGGGAGAGAAGGGAGAAAGAATAAAACTTTAAGGGACATCCTGTTCAAGCAATCTTTGATTTTTTCGACGCTATTGAAAAACCTAGGAAAGTTAGGATCACTATAAACATTCCTTAACTTAGTAGAAGATTAAGTAGTTGTGAGGACCAGCTTTCTTGTTAAGATCTTGTTTCGAAATCCTTGAGGTTTAAAAAAGAAAAACTTTGCTCCTTTGCAAAAACTTGGGAAGATAGTGACTTGCTAAAGTTAGGCTCTAAATATAGACAAAAAAGAAGGTAGCAATTCAATGGCTTAGTATACAAAAGGTGATAACAGTTCAGGACTGGTTTTCAGATATACTTTGGAACAAAATTTATGACTGACTTTTTTTGGATTTTAATATATTCGCTCAAATTATTTGGTTTGAAGATTATGAAGTCAAAAATAATCCCATTATCTGCTTTTTATATTTCAATTTGAACAATATTACCTTAGATCGCTAAAACAACCTTTCATGACCAGAGTATTGAAAAAACTTACCTCTGTCTTTTCTTTTCAATTTGTTTGTGGGCCACGAATTATCTTATGTGTCACCTGTTTTTATGTCATCCTATTTCCCACACTGATCTGCATCTTATTTCTTCATCTAGTTTCATCTGCAGCTGGAATCCTGCAAAAACAAATACGAATTTGATTTAAAATGCGTTAAGAATTTAGGAAGGAAAACCAAAAATTGAAAATAAATGCTTGAGCAAAAACATAAATATGTACAAAAACTCATAATAAAATTTATTTATTTACAATTATATATATACACAATTTCTTATTTTTTCATTTTATTTTATTTCCTTTTTCGTCCGACGACTGTCAAGTCATGTAGTGCTTTAGATATCGTCTGTTGACAGGGGCGCTGAGAATTTCTCCATCAATATTTTCCAGAAGAAAGGAATTCTTTCCTTCTGGAGCCGAAACACTGAATGGTCCATACCAAAGATGATCAAATTTGCTATGTTTAGCAGCTTCTTCCGTTCTCGCATCCCATATTAATACTAAATCACCTGGTAAGAATTCTCTATTTTTTTCCTTGATGTCGAACAATGCTTTCATATCGTCCTGGTATTTCTGCATTTTCTCATCAACCTCCACTCTGAGCTGTTGAACCTCAATCAGTTGGTTAATTCTTCTGGTTACATGATTGGGTTCTTCATTTTGATCCTGCCATAATTTCATCACTGGTAATGCTAAATTTATAGGCAGAACCACCTCGGTCCCATATACCATCTGAAACGGTGAAATGTCGATAGACCTTTTAGTGCTGATGCGGTTTGCCCACAATGCGTGTTTCAAATGTACATGCCAGGACCTCTTGTTTTCGTTCAGTACCTTTTTTATCACGTTTACTAGGCTCTTATTAGATGATTCATCCAGCCCATTTCCCTGAGGGTAATAAGCAGTGGAATGGCTGAGAACGATATTGTATTTCTGGCAGAAGTCGATCATAGCCATGGACTTGAAAGCCTGGGCATTATCGGTAACAATCTTTCAGGGACACCCGAATCTTGACAAGATGTTATCTTCCAAGAAGTCAATCACCACCGAGTCTATTGCCCTTTTGGTCAGCATTGCTTCCACCCACTTTGTAAAATAATCTGTGGCCGTTAAGATCCACTTATGTTGAGGACTGGAATGGGGATTGATTTCTCCTATGAAGTCTAATCCCCATTGTTGAAATGGGGCTTCAGTTTTGACTGGAACGAGTGGTAATGAAGGGAGTTTTTGCTTACCAACGAATATTTGACACGAGTAACAGGCATGTACTTTAGCATTAACATCCGAAAATAGTTTTGGCCAATAGTATCCGGACCTCAGGATCTTGTAGGCTGTGGATCTCCATGCATAGTGTCCCCCGCATATTCCTTCATGAAATTCTTCTATAACCCGCAGAGTTTTCGACTCAACCAGACAGACCAGCAAAAACCCGAGTGGATCCTTCCAGTATAGTTGATTTTCGGAGATGCAATATTTTACAACATGGAGTTTTAAAGTTCTGCATTTGGCTGGTGTTAGTCCATCTGGACATTTCAGGTTTAACAAGTAGAATACTATATCTTTATACCAGCCCGACAATATGAATTTTTCTTCAATCTTGCTTGGATATGTCTGGTCATCCGGTTCTTGCAAACGTGTGTCTCCATCTTCCCTTTATAGGAAATTGATGTCAAGATCTCTAAGGTTTGACTCAGCCAAAAGTTTGGCCAGACCCTTTCCCTTTACCAATTTAGTTGGCTTGATTTCCAGATCAAATTCTTGTATTTTAGCGAGCCAGCGTCCTCGTTTTCCATCACTATCGAGTTGTACCAATATATCCTTCACAGCACTGGTTGGTACGTACACGATAATTTTTGAATGCAGGACGTAAGTTCTGAATGCTTTTAGCGCTTTCACCATTGTGTACACCTGTTTTTCCATTATATCATATTTTAGTTCGGCGTCCCTAAGGCTCTTGCTAAAAAATGCGATTGGGCGCTCAAAGCCTTCATCATCTTTTTGCAGCAACACCGCGGCGATATCATGTTGAGAAGCGAATGAGAAGATGAGGAAATATTTTAAGTAATCCGGGCTTGTTAACACAGGTGCCTCGCTGATGACTCTTTTAATATGCTCGAATGACACTTTAGCCTCGGTTGTCCAATTTACTCTGCTATCTTTCTTTAGCATTCCTGTGATCAATTTAACAATCTCAGCGAAATTTGGTATAAACCTTCGTAAAAAATTTATTGTTCCTAAGAAAGCTTGAATTTCTTTAACATTTCTAGGAATCCTGATAGTTTGTATCGCTTCAACCCTCTTAGAATCAATCTTGATCCTATCTTTAAATACGATATGCCCCAGAAGCTTACCTTCCTACATAGCAAAATGTGATTTCTTTGGGTTCAAAGATAGACCATACCTGCGACATTTCTCGAAAGTCTGTTTTAAATGGATCAAATGTTCTTCATCGGTTTTAGAAAAAAACTATCAAGTCATCGAGGTAGATTACTACAAACCTATCTCTTTCTCCAACGAAAGCGATATCCATGGCACCCTGGAAGGTAGCCCCTGCATTCATTCAACCAAAAGGCATTTTATCATACATGAATGTACCCCATGGCATGGTGAAAGCAGTTTTTTCTCTATCTTGCTTGTTCATGGCGATTTGGTTGTACCCAGAAAATCCATCTATCATAGACATCCGATTTGCTCCAACTGCCCTTTCTAGGACGTGGTCCATTTTAGGAAGTAGATAATTATCCTTGAGAGAGGACCTATTCAAGTTCTGGAAATCCACACACAGTCTGATTTCTCCGTTCTTTTTTCTGACGGGGACTAAATTTGCTACCCAGTCTGAGTACCTTAGAGGTACATTTATTTTCGCGTCTAAGAGCTTCTTTACTTCCTTTTCAATAACGGGTGACAAAATGGGGTTAAACTACCTCAGCTTCTGCCTAAAAGGCTTAACTCTGGGCTTCAAAGGTATCTTTTGCTCAATTATAGAAGTATCATATGTTCGAAGCTCATCATAGGACCAGGCGAAAACATCTTTATACTGCCTGAGTAGGTCTCTGTACTGGTCTTTTACTTTAGGAGGGAGGAATTTAGATATCTTTACTATCCTGGAATCTTTTTCAGTTCCTAAGTTGCAATCCTCCACTTCTTCTGGTTGGGGCTGTAAAGCGGATTTCACAAGTATGTCATTCTGATCGAAGAGTCTTTCCAAAGGAATTAAGCCTTTCGAGATTTGGTTATTTTTAAGGACCAACATGCGATAATTCGCTATTTTTTCTCGGAAGGTTTCAGGATTTTCATGTTCTTGCATAACCCACATCGGGTCGTTTTGGTTTTCTTGATCAGGATGGGTTTCAAAGAATTCACCTATTGCTATAAGAAATTTATGAATCTGTTCGTCATCTTCAAAGACCTGCCCATGTCGGACATTGTCTGGTATGGAGGGTTTATACCTTATTTCAATATGATATTTCAGCTTAACATTTGTGGGAGGGGAAAAGGTCGAGGTTGCCTTAGCCAATGCGTCAGCATGTAGATTCTCTATGCGAGGGATAAAATGGACTTTTATAGATGAGAAAAAATTCTCCATTAAATCCCAAACAAAATTTCTGTATGTCCTGAATCTGGGATGCTTGGCTAGGTATTGTCGGTTTACTTGCTTTACTATTAATTCAGCATCACCGTAGACCTCCAAGTTTTTTATGTTTAACTTCTTTGCAGCCTCTAAACCTAAGACTAATGCTTCATACTCGCATACGTTATTGGTGTAATCTGTGTCCCACTGTAAGCGATATGAGAAGGGAACGATAAACTTACCTTCAGGTGCTATCAGAAGTATGCCAGCACCAGCTCCTTCAGAAGATGAAGCGCCATCGAAGTACATTTTCCAGATACTATTTCTGCATAGTTCTTCAATCAAGGGGCTAAGCTCTTCCTGCTTCAAATTAAGTTCTTCTGGACACCCCTCTAAACCATCATCAAATGATAATATGCAATTCCCCAGATCCTGGTCCGCAACGTAAATGGGAAATTTATTTGGATTCAGAGGATCACTGATACTATATGCTAATCTTGTTTCTCGATACAAACAGGTAAACTGACCACCAAAAATTGGGACTGTGGCATATGAAATGTCCAATTGTAGAGAACCCCCCAACTTGGCTCCCCATGATCTGGATAATAACATACCATATTTGGGGGCAATATCTGCGATAACTACATCCATCAGGACACTCTTGAATGGGACCTGAGCTAGGGTAACTACCAGATCTTTTATCATTCCCATACATTTAACCTTGCTTGAATCAAACAAGTATAGGTATCTGTAGGGTCTAGTCATCTGGAGCCCCAGCCTCTCCATTATAGTTTTTGGCATAACATTATGTGAATCCCCGAAGTCTAGCATGCAGTTATGCAGTAACTGGTCATGTATATTGAGTGTGATATAGAAAGGAGCGACGTTGTCCTTGAATCCCTCAAAATGAGGACGAAAGGTGATGTTAGGTCTGTCATCTTCTAGATTGATAACGTCAGAGTGAATTTCTGGTTCATAAACACCCATCACTTTGGCGATTTTCTTCCGATAAGTGGGTTTTTTTGCTAATTCTACCAAAGGAATCGGTATCTTGATTTTATTTAATTCGTTTTCAAAATTGTAAGATGTATTGGCCTTGTCCGTTTCTTTGGTTAAGACTTCTGGGATTTCTCTTTCCAACTTGTTTTTCTAGATTGCTTTTTCACTCGTGATCTTAGTCGAAGTTGTAACTTTATCTCGCGGTTCTGTTTCCTTTGTTTGGGTCTCAGCCTTTTTCACCTGAGACTGTTGAGTTTTTGCTACCTTGTTTTTATCGCTAGGTAACAATGTTTCTTCCAAAGGAGGTTCTTGAGATTGACCCCTTGGAAATATTTTCTTAGGTTGGTCAGTTGAGGTAGGATTATTTTTTGATCTCAAATTGTATCTGGGTTGAAAATCAGCCGCTATCATTTCTGTTTCTGGTTGAGATAAGCAGAGGTTAGTATGATCACCCTCTTCTTCCTCATCAAGTGGTTGAGGAATATTTAAAGATTTCTCATAGTCTTCCCTGGTCAAAAATGGTTGCGAACATTCATCACGGAAACATGCAACTTCATCTTCCGAATCTCCGATATCTTGGAGGTCACTTGCTCCTATAAAATTTTTGTTTTTTAGTGGAGCTTGTATTTTTTGATCTTCATTCTTCATTTGCCTCTGTTGAATTTGGGGATTTGGGTTTCTCCTGAAGTCTCTTTTGTTAGAAGAATCAAATTTGGCCTGATCCATCTCCATCCTAGAGATTTTGTTAGACAGATCTTTAATTATTCGGGCCATATCATCCACTCTGTCATCAGTGTATCTATTTGACCTGGAAGGACCCACTGGTTCCCTATAGCGTCTATTATCACGGTTGACTGTTTCCACTTTAGCCTTTAACTTACCCGAAGCCATCATATTAGATTCTATTTCGACAACATCGTCTTGCATTCTATTCAGGGTAGCACCCCTTCTTTCTCGCAAAAGCAATGCAAAATTAGGTTCAAAGGCTCCTGCAAAAGTTACTTTGGCTGAGGGTTCGGAAGGTTTAACAACGGCTGGAATTTTATTATAAAGTTTGTTAAATCTCAGAATAAATTCCATAACGGTTTCTGAATTCTTTTTCTTTAGGGACCCAAACTCAGTAAGGTAATATAAGTGATCCTTTCGCTCTCCCCATTGTCTGAGGAAGGCATCCTCCAAGGCATCATATGTCCGAATAGAAGCTGGAGGAAGACTCTGAAACCAAGTTCGGACCTATCCTTCGAAAGTCTGGACAAGCAATCTGGAGTAAACATCCTCATGCTCAATACCACAGATATTTGCAAACTGGTAAAAAAAGTTTATATGCTCGGCTGTGGTTAGATCTCCCTCCCCAGTGAACTTAGGAAGATTTTTTATGTAGTTATCAGGTAGATCATGGAGGGGAACGGGTAAAACTAGGGGAGCATATCTCACTGCTACTTTTGCAAATACTCCGGGAGGAGGGACATTAGGTTGTCCTCCACCTCCTCCTCCGACATCTGCCATCGATTTAGGAGTAGGAAATGAGGGTGTAACACACCCTTTTGAATCAGGTGAAACTGGGAAGTTCTGCCGAAGAAAGGTTGGTATGTCAAATGACAATGATCTTTCTAAAGGACCTTTTCCTTTGTTTATATATGGGATAGTCTAATGAGTCTCGTCCCTAAATTAAGAGTAGTTCGTTTTTGGCTCCTTAGTATTAGACAGAGGGTTGAAGAAAATAGGAGGTTCCGAAGGGAATTTATTCTTTAAAAGTGGATTTTTGGGATTATTAACTGAAGCGATTGTCTCAACCGAGCCTCTCGCTCTTAAAAATTTTTCAGGATTATTAACAGGCGTAATCAGCTTGCCACCCGGGTTCTGTCTGGTATGCCTTCTGTCAAATGCCAGTTTGTGTTTCAGTGGAGTCGCCAAGTGAAAGATTTAAACAAGCCTTAAAACTGTGTGCACTCTATGTTCACTATCAAAGAGTAACACTATCAACGAAATAGTTTGTCATTTTCCCAGGGAAAAGATTTCGTAACTTCGCTCCCCGGCAACAGCGCCAGAAAGATGTTGTTCCTAAGTCTGTACTTAAGGCTTTAAAGTACAGTGTCAAGGAATCCAAAAGTATGATAAAGGTTGATAAATGATTTCACTAACCTTTGGTATAGGAAACTAGTGAGGATTTCTTCGTTCTCGCTTTCTAGCTTCCAACTGTTCCTGGGTAGTAACATCTTGTTCAATGGCTGCCCATGAACGTTTTAATTCCTCCCGGGTGTTCGCAGTTTTAAGGATCGTGTCGAAGAGATTTAGAGCGATATGTATTTGATTAGATAATTCGGGTTGAATTTTAGGTTGAGTTGCTGTAGGGACGGTCATTGAGGAACAATTTCAGTATGGAAATGATTTTTTTTAAGAGAGAGTTTATTTTTTGTTTCAATTTGGACGAAATAAAGAGAAACTTTTGCATGAAAAAATGAAATAAGCATGCAAATCGAAGGCCCTTTCCTGTAACTGTATTATTTTTGGTAAAAATAGCGTGAGATGAGAGAACACATTTATCTATAGATAACGCGAAGTTCCTGACAGTGGAAAACTCGCGTAAACACAGACGAAGAAATTGACATAAACATAATTGACAAAATGTAAATAAACATAAAATTTTGTGAATGTAAATTGGTCTTACACCCGCTAATAGATGGTGCAGAGGAAAGTCAAGAAACAATTACAGAAAATATGAAATCACTTCACTATAGTAGTGGTTGTACTAAATTATAGTGATGCACGTCAATTATGTAGAGCAAAATGAAAAGAAACAATTAACACAACGAAACAAACTTGTAACACAGTCGTGACAGGATTGGGAATCTTCAAATCTTCTTGTATTAACTTCCTTCATACAAAAAACTCTCTTCCAATTGATACCAAAAATTCCATCCTCTTCATCTCTTCTTTTTGTGATGTATTTATACAAAATTTGTCTCTCGGTTCAGAAGAGCCGAACTACTCCATCTGTCTGAATCCGTTTTCAAAAAGGTGCCAAGTGTTTGTTTTTTCTTAGATTTAATACATATGATACATTTGTCCAAAAAATGAAATACAAGCTGTGAAGGTTTTGCATTGACAGTTGGGGGGAGCGAAATAACTCTATTTTACCTAGTCTATCTTCAAGAAGTGCTAGGTGCTTGTCCTCGCATGGATTCAGTGTACATGATACACTTGTCCACACACTGAGTCACAAGTTGTGAAGGCTCGGCTTGACAAATGGCTTCAGAAAAATAGCACTCTCGGGCCAACTGTGGAAGTTTATCATCTATTTGTACATTGACGATTTCAAGAGCGCCGAGTTGTGCACTAGGATGAATCAAATGTTTGTCGATTTGAGACGGGTCTACCCTGTCCATCCTAGAGATTTCTGTTAAATTCCTCTCATTCTTCTCCTTCATGTCGAGAGAAATATGATCTATATTCATCTGTCTCAGCGCCTCTATGTCGCCTCCAATCTCCATCCCTAACAGCCCACCATTTATGGCTTTGCAGGCTTCTGCTAACGAATTTGTCACTTTTTGAGCCTGCTCTTTGCATAAAGTAATATCATGTTCCCAATTATTTAACAAGATATTACCCCTAGCTTGTTCGGCAATGGTGAGCCCGGGAGGCCCTAAAAACCTGTTGTTAGTCGCTATTACTACCTCTTGAAAAGCGATCCGAGCAGCTTCTGCGTTTCTTTCTTTGTTAATCAGATTCTCAGAGATCTGATGTATTAACAAGCAGTCTTCTCGAATATCTCCTACTTTGTTTAGCAGACTCTATTGAGTAGAGGAGATCCTGCTCCGAATATCAGTTGCTCGGGATTTAACGATCTCGATGTCAATTACCTTGCTTTCTATGACCTCCAACTGAGCCTGTAGCCGTGAGATCGTATCCCTCTGCTGGCCCGATTGTACTCGACCATCTCAGATCGTAGAATTTGCTTGTTCCAGCTTGGTCTTGAGGACTTCAATTTCTTTCTTATCGGCCAATCGGGCCAGCTCTATTTCTCCGCTTGCTTGACTCTTAGCGATTTCTGCTACAGAAGCCACTCTAGCCTCAAGAGTCTTGATCAGGCGGTTCTTTTCTTTGAGCTGCTTCTTTAACATTTCGAACGAGAATTGATTTTCTGTCGCGTACGCTCCTAGTGTTCCTACAATTTCCTTGGCAAATTCATCTTTCCTTTTATTCATCCGATCGGTCATCACTTTGAATTTTTTAATAGTGGATTCTCCCTCCTGATAAAACTCTTTCTTCACTACAGCTTTTCTCTTTTTGTCAAAAAATAATTCATTAAGAGGGAGTTCCTCTACCCTTATAGGTCTCAGTTCTTCACCAAAAATCCATTCTTCCTGTATGTTTCCTTGTGCTGACTGCAAGGGTGTGACAGAGGTGATGGGCTGATCGATCTACTTCGCAGCCTTCCCTGGTGTGCTGAGTGGATCTTGCTCTTTCGGGGGATCAGAAGTCTTCATCCCCGCCTCTAGATTCTGAGTTTCTGGTGGGTCTGTGTATTTTATTTCCACCTCTGGATTATGCTCCTTAGGAGGGTCAGTAGTCTCTTTTTCTGTTTCAGGATTCTCCTCCCGTTCAGGACTCTTCTCCTTGTCTGGATTTTTCTCTATTTCGGGATTCTTCTCCTGCTCCCCTTCCTGGCGTTTTTTTGGGTTAGATGTTTGCCCCTCAGAACTTTCAACCTCTTTTTCTTTATCCTTGGAAATTCCCAAACCTCCCAACACCACGGGGAGACATCGTTTCCTATGCTCCTGAAATTTTAAAACTAAGGTCCTGTCTTCGGGTGCTAGGGATATGATTCGAAATTGCACCTCCGAATAGGACCTCGCCCCTCGGAAAACATCATCCGAGGGCGAACATTCATGTTCGAACCTCTTTAATCCACAATTTCCCAAATGAGTGCTTACAATTCCCTGGGGATCATGCTTTTTGTACTTGATAGAGACTAGGCTCAAGTCTTCTATGGATGCAACCTCAGCCTTAGCATGTCCGAAATCTAATAAGGAATAGGCATTTAGCCAAATAGGGAAAAACAACCATACCTTCTTTGATGACGCTTTGAGCTCTTTGCTCACTCCGCCGATTACTGTTTGTCGAGCAATCTCGTGACAAGCTAGCTTGTCGGGGATGAATAGTGGTAGCACTAGAGGAGGAACAACAGCTCCAAATACTCTCAAATAAAAGAACTCCTCTTCCACGTACCAGTCCGCGATATGGCTCAGATTCTCAGCAATGTTATCTAATATGCGGGGTGGCAAAAGACCAAAAATGGTGATGTGTAGGGGCACCATCACCCAGCTAAAAATCTCATAAATAAACTTGTTCGCGTTATTTTCCCACAGCTTATCGTGGTACTCATGAATAGTCCTCTCTTGGGTTGGACTCCAAGCCCAATTCATCAAAGGAAAAGGCGTCATGGAGCATATCTCATCCATGATATACGTGGACATGAAGAATCCAGATGGTTTCCCGGCTGCCTTCTGCTCCCGATACTCGGTGACCTTGTTGAACACACTATCGGAGAGCATTTTTGCCCAATTGAATGAGGAACCTTCTGCTACCCGAAAGATGAGAGGTACCCACTGGACGTAAAAATGCGCGGTATCCTCCCATCCGAAAAGCCGACAAGTCATCATCGCCACATACATAGTTTGGCTCCAACGAAGAAATCGAATACACACCCTTGTCGTTCACTCTGAATGTCGCGGAACGCGACACCCAATCTTTTATCAATCCTGGCATGGTTTTGTCAAATTCTTCGCACTCCTTCTTTTTGAAGTCCACCAGGAATTCTTTGCCATATGTGTATTTAGAGGTTGTTGGGAGCTTATACATAGATTGGATATGCTTAGGCCTAAAAGTCCCAATCATGGCCTGTCGGTCATTTACGATAGTTCTGGAAGGCAGGTCGATGTGATCCAATGCCCATCGGATCATGTCGTAGTATGGGAGAAACCGAGGTCTGGTTGCAACCAGGTGCATTCCCGACTGAACAATTGTCTTGTACTTAGTGTTCAGGTCGTCCTTCACAATATCATAGTTATAGTCATCAGATTCTGAACAGTTTACCAACTCGGATTGCAGGATATCTGAAATAGACGACCAAGTCGATACTGAGCCGCCCGTCCGAGGCGAAGTATCTGAGATGTTGTCCGGACCCTGTGCTACAACTTCGACATTTTCTTTCACTGCTCTCCTTGGTGCCATAGCTGAAGCTTGCTTTTTTGCTCTTCTGTAGTAGACCTGTGTATACATGCGGAAATGAGTTTCCTCGGAGAAAAGTTAGTTTTATGCACTTAAGAGAAATGTTTTTAGAGTAGGACGAAACTTTCGTATATATTTGAAAATCCTGTATCTTTGAAATAAGCCTGTCAAATCGCAAATAAAACCAAATTTATTGTATAAATCCGATCTGATTTATTCATGGATTTACCCTAATTCTTCATTAATGTCATCAATGCTCGACTGGTTGACAGGCAATCGAGTTATGGAGAGTAAGCAAGTACCTCGTGAAATGTGCCAACCTTGAAGCGCGAGACGTATCTTATTTAAATTAAAAAAAAAATCAAATCTTATGGACTTAAATCATTTCCTCGCTTTTCGCCGCATCATGAATTTCCCTTTAACATTCTGACTTTACAACTTGTGAGACTGCGAGTGCCGATTTAGCTTATTTAATAATAACCATGATTTGACGCATCCTTAATTATATAATTAACTTAATCTCTATATCGCGACTCGGGAATTCGAGGACAGATTTTTGGGAAAATGATATGTCGAGTCGCGATATCGCGATGTAGCGATAATTAAGGTTCGAATTAAGAGAAGGAAATCTTAGATTAGGCGACTAATTGATCCTATCATAATCATGTCGCAACTTCGTGAATCGGGGTTTTGGACATTTTAACTTTATGAAAGAAAGGGCCGAGTGGCGATGTGCCAAGAACTAAAACTAACCATGACTAGTTTTTTACCCTTGATTCTTGACCAAGGTTATCGAAAAAGTTATCGGGCTATCGGCTCTCGGGGTTGTGAAAACAAAAAATTTAGGGTCGACGACTGCCGAGTCACGAAAACCCGATGATGTGTAAACATAGTTAAAGGTTTTACACCAGTTAATGCTTTGGACGAAAATTAGACCCGAGTTCGCATTTTCGCAATTCGGGACTTGTGAATTCAAGAAATAAAGTGTCCAACTTGCGAGGCCCCGAAATAAAACAAAAAAGAAAACGTAATTATGCAAAATGAATCTTTTTTTAAAGTGAAAAAGCATTGCTATTAAGGCGACAAGATTTTCAGAGCTTCATAATTTCGGAAGGAAAAGAAAAACAACTTTAGATCTCAAGCATGAAAAGTTGAAAATTGTGTGAGGTGAAAAACAAGGGTGGCTCCAACAGGACCATCGGCTAAATGGTATGTCGAAGAAAAATCGGGGTCTCATGCAACCTTTGAGTCATTGGCCAAAGCATTCTTGACCTTTTTCCAATTACCCATCCACCACGACAATGGTCCTGAACTACTATCTAACTTCAAACAAACCTCAACCACACACATTGCTGACCACAGTCACGAGTGGCGTAGTCAACGTAGTTTGTGCAAAGCAGAAACCACCAAGCAACAATGTCTCGACTGTTTTCTTATATCACTTGTCTCTCTCCTCGGTAAGGATGTAGCTTCCACCTTCCCTCAATCTGAAGAGGAAGCCATCAGTAAGGCCCAACAGTATGACCTCATCTATGCACAGTCAGGGTACTTATACACGGTACTTCATGATCTTCCAAAACCTATGACATTTGGCCAAGACAAACCTGGGATGTCTCACTTAGCATACGGACTAATAGGTTCCACCACACACCATGGTTCACAACCCCAACCACCACCGATGTATGGAACACCTGAATACCCACTGGCATATGGGGGCACTCCTTATTACCCCCCACCCCCTTATCAATAGCCATACCCTGTTGCTATACCTCCACCCATCAGTGGACCACCACCGGCACCTCCCATACATCCACCTATTCCCACAAACAGTGGTACTCCCTCAACATCAGCTTATAGTACCAGTGAAAGCACTACGCCTTCCTATGTACATTATGGATCGGTACCACCACAAAATCCATACTTCCCATTTCTTGGTCCTCCACAACCCATGGCTCCCCCACATCCTCATGCAGGGGTAAATTTTGTTCAACCCTCTGCTGCTCAACAATACCAAAGTTTTGAACAGTTGAATACAACCAACCCAACTCATCCATCAAACAATGCCAAGAAGAAAGGACGAAACAGAAATAACAACAACCTAGGTCAAGGCGGGAATCAACCCCCACAACACCAACCAACTGGGGGCAACCAGAACCAAGGGAACCAAAACCCCCAAGGGGGAAATAATAATAATAAACACCAAGGGTGGAATAATGTTAAAAATATCTTCCCTTCTGCCCTTTGTGGTAAATTCGTCCATTACACTCATCATTTCCCACAGATCGCTGATTTCAAATGGTTGAAAGACTCTGGTAGTCTTCCCCATTCTCCTGCACAACCTGCCCCTCAGCAGGCACCACAACAATACATGCAACAATCCCCTCCCGCCATTCTGCAAAATCCTATTCCACATCAAGGTGTGATAAACACCCAACAGGACACACAACACCCCCCACCTTAGGGGGGACAATACCTCAACCCCAACAACCCAGCAGAGCGTACAATTCTCCTCACCAGTGAGGAAGAAATCCTTCTGCAAACATGTAGTCGTCGGTATCATACACCCGCTGAGTCTCCTTCCATCCCTCTAGAAACAAACCCTACACTGTCGGGACCCCCGTTGGTGATCCCTTTCCCTTCCACTGAAACACCGCTTCTCATCCCTCGCATCCCATTGCGCAGGAATGTCCACAACCCATAGGCTAGGGCAGCTCATAACTATAGTTTGGTAGACGACTTAGCACAATCCTCGCCTACCATGTCAGTCTTGGAAGTCCTCTAGACTTGTCCTACTCAGCGGAAATCACTACTTTCCGCCTTGGGGGCAGTCGACCTTGCAGATACTTGACTCATCACCTTTGATCTAGATAGCAAAGAACCTCGTCTTTCAACCTTGATCACTTTTCAAATACCAGTGAAAATACGGAACATCACAGTTCATCGATGTATCATCAATGAAGGTGCATCTACGTGCATCATGTCCAAAACAGTATGGCAGAAACTTGGTTCCCTGGAACTCATACCCTCTTCCATCACATTATGAGCTTATGACGGACGACCATCCTCTCCTGAAGGGCTCTTCCAAAATGTCCCCATTGAACTCGGGGGCAAGACTATTCTCGTCAATATCAAATTTATCGATGCCCCGCTCGATTATAATATCATGTTCGGTCCTAGGTACATGTACACTATGAAGGTAGTGGCATCTTCCGTATTTTGGACAATGATGTTCCCCCACAATGGGAAGATCGTGACCATTGACCAAGTCTCACATTATGAGCCTAACCCATCTGCCAACCTCGATAACATTCTTCCTCTCATCCACAAAAACCAGGATGCATATCCACTCGTCGAGATGGGTCCTAGGATTTTTAAAGATCCATCCTTTTTAGGGACATACCATGGAGCACCACCACTCCTTCATCCTACTAATCAAGTATGCATCATATCATCTAACGGAACTCACACAGAGGATACCCTTCCTCCTACAGAGGCTTCTGTCATATCTGACGTCCCAGTCGTCACAGAAACCCCTCCTCAAAACCCTCCTGGACACTCATCGACCCCATCAATCCACGATTCCACCTCTCCCCAAGGACATAGTCCAGTTTGGGAGACAGTTCCCCAACCCCTCACTCAAATTCCCTTCTTTTACCCTCCACCCGGTATAGAATCTTTTCAGGTAGCCGCAACGCTCACACTACCTAATATGGTGTTAGCAATCCTAGTGTGGTATTCACACCCACCTGAGATGGTCCCTCGACCATCCCTTCCCCCATAGGAAGGAATCCCCATGATGATTCCCATCCTTACCCCCACCACTCCCCCACTCACTAATCCCCCTGTTACAGCTGGGGGCAGGAGAAAGAAGAAGGATCCCACCGCTCCACTTCCTCCACACATCCCACCACCTTGCGCACTATGTGAGAAATACGACCACCAAACCAACAACTGTCCATCACTACCTGAATTACAGAATTTGATCCCCCTCAATCAAACTCCCACAACACCCACCACTACTGCTAGTCCCACCACTACCACCCACCCTTCCAGTATTAAAGAGTTGATGACCAAATACACTTGTGCTATCTGTTCAGAGTATGGCCATTACACCCATCATTGCCTAGCACTGCCACGCTTTCAACAGACATTAGCCGCAGTGCACTAGAACTTCCAGAACAACCCCAACCCTGCTACATCCTCCTCAACAAATATCACTGACATTTGTTATGTCACCACTTCAGTCAATGAATGTATGAGACGCCCTTTCTCTCTCTGCAATTCATTTGCTCATTTTACATACCAGTGTCCTATGATCCTTGAATACAGGCAATGTCAATTGGCCCTACTTCACCAACCTGCAGAGGCAATAATTGACATTACCTCGTCACTAGAGGATCTTCATGTCATTTCTCCCAAGCCCGAGGCACTCCCAACACCTTCATGGTTCTTAGATAACGTATATGAGGATTTACCCCCCAACTCTCTTGCCCATTTCCCTACAGACACTCTCCACCCAACCACCATGGGTACCCCTCAGTACTTCAATATATGGTTTATGTCGAGTGAACCCTCACCATCCCCTAACCATGTTCACCCTGCTTCTTCACTCGAGGGAAACCACACAACCACTATCACCGAGATCACTCCTCATGACCCCTTGTATTCCCGGTATTTCCAATGCGACAAGGAAATAATCAAAGATCTAAATCACCCAGACTCTCCCTGGGATTCACTACACCATCGCACACTCTTCTCTCCACAGGCAGCCTCCATGCCTCCTAACCAAAACCCCATTTACGCAATCGAAACCAAGGATTTTATCCCATCAGGGCCTATCCATTGGTTCAATAATCCCATTCCTGCTCCTTATGTGTTTGAAGAAGGCAATCTGGCCAGCATTTCCCCCACCATTAAAATTGACATTTCCATTAAAAATGGCATCGTCGAAGAAATCACCAATGGAGTTGCTTGCACTCCTCAGGAAATCGCCCCATATAAAGCCCTCTTTCAGGAATATAGGGATATTTTCGCCTGGTCATACACAGAAATGCCTGGCCTCGATCCCTCTATTGTCAAACATTGCATCGACACCTGGCCCGACATCACACCAGTTCACCAAAAACAACGACCGCTACACCCATCCAAAGTCGCGGCTATCAAAGCCGAAATTGACAAATTATGCGCTGTCAGGTTTATTTACCCCATCACTTACACCTCATGGGTTTCCAACCCTATACCCATTGACAAAAAATAGGGCACTATCCGCGTTTGCACATACTTTATTGATCTCAATAACCCATGTCCCAAAGACTACTTTCCAACTCCTTTCATCGATCAAATTATCGATGACTGCACTGGCCACAAGGCTCTCTCCTTTATGGACGGATTCTCTGGATATAACCAAATTCAAATCCACCCAGTCGATCAATACAAAACTGTATTCACTACCCCGTGGGGTACTTTTGCATATCATGTCATGCCTTTCGGCTTAAAAAATGCCGACGCAACTTTCCAGTAGGAGATGACATACATCTTTCACGATCTAGCTAATATCATCCTCGCCTACTTGGATGACCTCACCGTTCGATCCAAGAAACGCACCCAGCATATCGATGATTTACGAATCATCTTTCAATAGTGTCGTCAGTATAACATCCTCTTGAATCCTCTCAAGTGTGTGTTTTGTGTCACCGCAGGGTGCCTCCTCGGTTTTATTATTTCCCAAAGAAGTATTACCATGGACCCCCTCAAAGTCCAAGCTATCACCGAAATTCCACCTCCCCAGAATTTATGGCAACGTCAGAGTCTTCAGGGCAAAGCTAACTTTCTTAGACACATTTTCCTGGATTACACCATATGCACACACATTTTCCTTCGCTTACTACGTCACGATATCCCATTTCACTGGGATGACCACGCCCAATAGTCATTTGACGATATTAAAGAAGCGCTTTCAAATGCACCTTTAATTAGTCCACCTAACTATAATCGTGACTATATCCTCTACGTATCAGCATCAGCTGTATCAATAGCCGGCATCCTTGTCTAGCTCGAAGATGACAATCGTGAACACGTCATTTATTACGTTAGTAAAAATATCTCAGGGCCACCCTTGAAGTATAAACACGAAGATAAAATTGCTCTTGCAGTTATCCTCTCAATCCAGAAACTGCGCCATTACATTCTTCTTCGCACTACAAAGGTCGTTGCAGATTCCAACCCTATGCAGTACCTACTCAGCCATCGACAGGTTAACGAAAAAATCGCTCGATGGATCGTTATCCTTCAGGAATACGACCTTGAGTTCTCCACACCTAAGAGTAAGAAGGCCCTCATTCTTGCCGAACTTGTCATGACCCTCCCCTCTAACACCACCAGTGCCCCCGTCAACACCGACTTTCCCGACGAACATCTCTTCTACATCACTTTGGATGATCCTTGGTACAACGAACTTCTCGTCTACCTCCAAACTCAAAAGTTCGGTAACCACCTTTCATGAGATGATCATCGACGTCTTCGCCATCATTCCTCCCGCTATGTTCTCATCGAAGCCATCCTATACCAACGGGGCATCGACACCATTCTTTGTCGATGCCTAACTATCGACGAGGTCGACAGAGTCTTAAACGACTGCCACAGCAGTGCATGTGGGGGCCATCTTTCAGGTATATCCACTACTCAAAATATTATCTGAGCTGGTTACTTTTGGCCTACCTTGTTTCATGATTGCATTCATGCCATGAAACGATGTGAGCAATGTCATCTCTACACCAACAAATCTCGAGCTCCCCCCACTCTTCTTCACCCTATCATTACTGCCGACCCTTTTTGTAAATGGGGCATCGACTTCATGACATGTAATCCCCCCTCCAGTAATGGCCACAAATACATCGTTGGCCACAAATATATCGTTGTCACCGTTGATTACTTCACCAAATGGGCCGAAGCTATGCCCACTTTCAACAACACCACTGAAACTGCAACACATTTTTTCTTTAACCACGTCATATCCCGCTTTGGAGTACCCCTCCAACTCGTTTCTGACCATGGGAAACACTTTGAGAATGAGATCTTTGTCGAGCTCTCATATCGGTTATGCTTCTCTCACGAGTTTGCCTCACCATATTACCCTTAGTCAAACGGACAATTCGAGGCAGTTAACAAAGTCCTCAAGAACATGCTACAATGCAGGGTTAATAAACATAAAACCAATTGGCATCATATTTTATTTTCTACGCTATGGGCTTATCAAATGGCTGTGAAGACTGCTACTGGTTTCACACCATTCCATTTAGTCCATGGGGTCAAGAAAACTCTTCCCATCGAGTGCGAAATTCCCACCTTACGCACCGCAGTTGAGCTATTACCTGACACTGCTCCAATGGAGCAACGCTTGCTGAACTTGAAGTCTCTGGATGAAGATCGTCGATCTTTCTTACAAAACAATGAGGCAGCTAAAAAATGATCCAAGGCTACCTTTAATCACCATGTCAACCTTCGATCATTCCACGAAGGCGACCTCGTCTTGGCTTATGATATCGCTCATGATACCTTTGGCCACGGTAAATTCGAATCACTTTGGCATGGCCCATACATTATCCAACATTGCCTCACCAAAGGCGCATACATCCTGGCCTCCCCCAAAGTCCTCTCTCTCAAAGAACCCATCAACAGGTTATACTTAAAGAAATTTTATGCTTAAACATAGTCATCCTACTTTAGGTCATTACTTTTCTAGAGTTTTTAATCTTTTTTCTCCTCCCCTCATGTCTAAACTATCCTTTGTGCTATTGACAGATGCTTCCTCCACCAGCCTACCACATCGGTTACACGGATGGCGTCCGCCATTGGACACAAAATCTTGCTTTGGCTGCTTGGGATCTCTACACCCCCTCACATGAAATGCTCCATTCAAGTGACATATGTTTGGGGTCAGAAACCAACAACCAAGCTGAATACACTGTTGTCATTGGCCTCCTGGCTGACACACAACGTCATCATATTCGTCACCTTAGCGTCTTCCTCGACTCTCAACTAGTCATTCTCCATCTCAACAATGTGTACTGCGTCCATGATCCTTACCTCTTTCGCAAATACCTTCAGGTTACGCTTTTATCTCAACATTTTGATTCCATTACATTTACACATATTACAAGACAATTGAATCAAATCACAGATAACCTAGCTAATATTGTGTTAGACTGGCATATATCACATCAAGCTACCTCTACACATACATAAACATATCACAAATCCTGTCACAACATATATATAGAATAGACATCATCAAACCATTAACCAAAAACATGTAAACACCACATAGATCTCCAAAAGTATACTCATGTATATATATATAGGTCTACAGTGTCATCTGAATGTTTACATACAAAAAATACACGTATCCATAGGCCAATACCGCACCTCGGTACAAAATGGGCTCACCAGCCTATATACACAAAAATACATATGTACATCAAAGAACCACTCACGATGCCTCTAAAGCACCACCACCTGCCCCTCCCTCAGGAAGTGGTGTCCCACCAACACCTATCCCAGGAGGTGGTGGCCCACCCCCTATAGGCCCCTCCTGCCCTGGTGGCATTCGTCTTCTCGTCATTTCCGCAACCACTACTTCTCGTCGCACGATGGCCCGCCATGGCTGCGGAACCCCCACACACTTCTCCAGGAACGTCTCGTCCTGGATATGAGACCATAAGCCCTCAGGCACGTCCTATAATACCGTCTCCAGCCGATGGTGTATATCCTCAAAATCCACTCCGACATCCACCAGAGGTGCATGTGATGGTCCAACACCAGGGTCATCAAATGGGTGCCTCCTCGCTTCCCTCTCCAGATCATCTGGTCACCCCGCGACGTCCTCACACCGATGCCTCTCCCCCCATGGAAGTCTCTCCAGCTCTCGACGAGTCGACGCTCTCTGCATCTCCACCTCGCATCCGCGAGGTTCCACATCTGCACATACAAACAACCAACAGATAGATTCAGCATCTATACAAAAAACATATGGACTGCTATCTCAAAACATGACAAACAACATAGACATCTACATCATCAACCCACATACCTCAATGATCAAAAACCTCTCCTGGAGGTAGCACCATGTCCGGATCATCCCGGAAGTCCACCTCGGCATAGGGGTAATGCAAAATCACCTGCGGCATCTACCGCCATACCTGTTCCGCCTCTGCCGAAAAGAAGTGGCCACCTTCACCACCACCATGGTGAAGTAACACCATCGACCACCGCCTTAGCCGTGGCTCTCGTGCCCTAGGTGCACCCAATAGAATCCTCGGGCGCAACATCGACACCCTCTCTAGAAACCAGACCACTAGGATGGACCCAAACACAAACTCCCCTGTATTCGTCGACCGAAAATGGTCTAACTGCGCCACCATCCTTGCATGTAGCGTAAGCCCCCAAGCGAAATTATCGCTGGCCAACACTCTCTCCAGCACCAGAAGCTAGCCACCACTAATCTGCTGGGTCGCCAATGACCCATAGACTCGCACAATCATCGCTTCTATACAACGATGCGCCAAGGAATCTATAGCCACAATGCTCAGCACCATCCCGAACATAAAGTTCCGACCCGAACAATATCTCCAACCAATAGTCTCAAGCAGCGTACCCCTCAGCAGCACTGGCTCCTCCAGTAGGGGCGTTCCCCGAAAGGGAAGCCCCGTCAAGAAATATACATCCTCCACCGATGTGAAGGGGATATGCTCTCCTCACACAAGGAAGCAATGCAGCTCTAGACTCCACATCTGGATCAGGAACTGTAAAAGATACTTCTCTGCCCATATCAATGGGCACTCAAAGAACTTTAGCAGCCCACAGGCTACCAAAGTTGCACGCACACCTGGCCCCTCAATGGCTATGGTGTCTCGTAGATGCGACCAGTCTCGTTCTCACCACCCCACTGGCATCATCACCACCGTACACCTACAGACAACACAGAGTCATATATCAGCTCAAGCAACCATCAACAGCATAAAAAAGACTCATTTTTATACACCTCAACCTTGCCTCCTAGGCGCGGTTTTGTTACCCACAAGCACGCACACATGCGCACCTATTCATTACACAGGTGCGCACACATGTGCGCATGTTCATTACACAGGTGTGCATCAATGTGCACCAGTTTGTTTCACAGGTGCGCTCCCATGCGCACCTGTTTGTTTCACAGGTGCACTCCCATGCGTGCATGTTCACCATACAGGCATGCCTAGGTACGCGCCTATTCAACCCATAGGCGCGCACTTGTGTGCGCCTGTTCAACTCACAGGCGCGCCCTTCAAGCGCACCTCAAATTCCCTCTACCGTGCTCCCATGCGCGTACATCCGGTGGACAAGCATGCACATATGCATGCCTATCACCGGATCACCCACGCATGTGGGGCCCATGTCCCCTAAATATCTTTGTACGGCCCTACGTACATCCCTTGCCCAAAAAATGAAATCCTATTTCTATGCAGGATGATCAGACCACTAACCTGCAACTCTCTAATCACCAATCATATGCCTCGCCCTCCTTGAATCTCCAAATATCCTCTAAAACTACTCGTCCAGTCACTATTGCAACAGGTACAAATGAGGTGGAAATGTGGGCCCTATAGCTATATATTGGCCTTTTGCCAAACATCCACTCACCATTTCGGGAGCCCACGGTGTCCATTTTTCAATCTGTCTTCAGCCACGGGATCAACATCCCATCACCTACAAATCAGCAGTCCCTGGGTCACTTTTCATACTGAGCCCTCGGGGTTCCTTTTTCTTTCATACCATGGTCAGGTACGCATGCGCATAGTCACACTTATCAAATACATGCTCATATCTTTGATTCTCTTCAGATATTGTTCACTTTGGGTATTTGGTTTTCATGTGTGCAGGTACTTGCTCATCATACATTGGCACAACCCCTTCAGGTATATACTCAACACTGGCATGTAGTCTTTCTCGCCGTATCGCACTTTCATTTCCAGTCACACCCTCTGATGTTTACCTCTAGGATCCCCATTCCTAGCTCTGCATTACCCACACCTTCATTTTTGCATCTTCGGTACTGTTACCCAGTAGCATTCTTACCCACATGAGTTGTCCCATTTATAGCACCTTTTGACACTTTTGACACTTTTGACACTCATGTTGTTCTTCATTACCCTTTAGGGATGGGAGTCCCGATAGTCTTTCATCATGTCGCGAATCAACCACATACTCCTTCTCCTCATTTTTCTATCTTTCCCACACATACTCCCAGATTGTCCCTTCTTGGTTCTATTTTTTACCTGCACCTCTGCAGTATCATGAACCCTCCATTTCCTCCACAATCAGTTTTCCCATCTGCGAACCTAACTTCATTTCACCTACCTCATACAGAAACTCACTAATGGGGCCCCCACCCTTCATCAGTTTTCCAAGCAAATTATTCCCTACGTGAGCAACCCATATCACACTGGGGAACCCGTTTCTGTATTTGTACATTTCTCCCCAAATTATTCGTTATTTATTGTACAAACGCCTTTATTTCCGGTCATTACATTATCTTTTTTGTTGTCACCTTTGGCGACTTCCTTCCTTCCTTTTGGCCAAATGCAACCCATGTCACCCTTGGTTGGAGCATTACTTATCCTATACCCTTTCTGGCATCGTCCATATCTTCAGATTACCCCACAGGTCACTTACCTCTACCCTCTAAATTTGTTCACCTTGTCCCACCTCTGGCACAACTTATCACCAGTCTTGTCGTCCCCCTGACACTCGACCTCATTACATGGTTGTGGCCACTTTTTATCTCATACACCCTCCAACCAAGGGGAAGTCTTGAGTCCTCCCACTTCTTGACTTCGTCCATGTACCTCTGCCACTTCCTCACCTCAGTAGATTTCACAAAGCCCTTTGCTTCTGGGAGTCGTGTTCCCCTTTTGTCGACATCAGCACAATTTTCCAGAAGGGTGACAGTATCTTGATTCTCATTATCTATTTAATGAGAGATCTTGGACGACACAGGGTGAAACACCATTGCTCCCTACTGTCGTTGACCCCCATAACATTCAACACCAACACTTTCTCATGTTACGGTGGGTCTTACTTTGCGACTATTGCAGTTAGTTCTTTTGTTTGCTGAAGACCTCTGAACTTGACAGGGCTATCCATGCCCACATCATCGCTGCTACTTATTACCGTGATCAATGCCTACTATTCAGAGCATGTTCATTTGTATAATTGTCTTCTGCCTCTATCACGATCACCCTCGAGGGCGTTGTAGTTGTCTACTCCAACACTTCAGCCATCTTTTTTCAGAGTTACATGACACGAGCATGGGGCATGCCCGCCTCGTTTGTACATAGTTTTCTATTTTGTGCACCTCATAGAAGTTTGGGTCCTACCGATTCCTTTTTCCCTCCAACGGATCGCTCTAGACAATCACACTATTACTATCTCTTACAACAACATTCTCAGTAGAAGAAAAATTGATGGATTTCGGCTATACGTATGCTCCTAACCTCATCCATAACAGGGCATCTGTTATCACTGAAATTTCGTCTGCACATGGTTACAAGAACTCAACATCATCAAACAGTGATGAAGTCATTCATGAACCTGAATTAATACCAAAACATTCAAAAAGGTCAAAAAACTATACAAAGTAGTGAAAAATTGAAGAGTGTTTTGCAGACAATGGGCGCACGTGAACATGCACGGAACAAGAACATATAAATCGCACATATGCACATGATGCGTGACTGTTAGTGCAAAAAGTCATGCACCTGCTAAATGATGCATTTATGAAAGTGGTCGGCCTCCCAACCACTTATGGTTTAGCTCCCAAGCCGATTTGACCCTCAAATATGGGCTGGATCCGACTGGTGGGCTGGTCAAAGACCTAATGATGCTCTAAATGGCCTCTTTTCACACTACAAAGCAGTTACACAATAACCCAATGCAATGCTATGAAAATCCATGAATGCACCTCATTTTCTTAAGGAATTCAAAGTAATGTTATGCTGCCTATATTGTTTTAAGGACTCCATCCTTGACAAGAGCACATTGGCACCATTACATTGGGCAATCCATCTCACCATTGAGTGGATTTGTAAAGAGTTCTTTCATCACCATTTTCCATT
>ML796545.1:320314-354778 GCA_009831015.1 Picea engelmannii
TTATTATTATTATTTCCCTTAAACTAAAAATTATTTAAGTTTAATTAACTTAACTAAAGAAAGTAGTTGAACTACTTCAACTTATTTGGGAATGCATAAAATCCAAATGAGAAGGAAGAACAAGGGGGAATAGAAGGAGAAAGCAATACTAAGGTTTGTGCTTTTTTTTTAATGAGATTGTTTTAGTTTTCATTCACTCTTGAGTTCATTAAAGGCCTAATTATCTTTTTGAAAACAAGGTCCTATTGTAGACATCAAAGTTCAAAGTTGAATCATATCATTCAGATGCTTGTTTGATTTCTAAATTAGACTTTGGTCCATGCCCTCATAGGGAGTTTTGTAAAGAGAAAGATACTTTTGATTGCTTGGAATGAAATAAAGAAGATCGATATTCTATATCATTTCTATGTATCTATGACTTGGTTACTTTTCCTTTTTATCTCCACATTTATTTTCTATAATATGTATATTTTCATAAAATTATATAAAATTTTATGTTATTTTGAAACATTATTTTCATGAAACAATCAACCTAAACACTTGTAATCAATACTTGTGGATTGGGAAAATATTTTTGAGGCTATAAAACATAGGGTGATATTCTCGAATATCTTGTCTTAGCTTGGAGAGATTCAAAAATTCTTGAGTAACATAATTCATATATTTGCCTCAACATTTATTTGGTGACCATAGTGGGGAGATATTTCATATCTCTATGGTTGATTAAATTGGCATTAGCATTGAGTATTTTTATGTTTCTTCTTTTGATTCTTTGACTGTTTTCTTTTCTTCATGATTGTACCTATTACAAGGAATCCCAATATTGAGCCTGGTCTTAAATACCAAACTAGCATTGCTTTAAAATTATTCAATACCATCTTAGAAACCACTAACATCCAATATGAGCTTGAATTCTCGTGGTCAGTGATTGAACAAGACATAAGTGTCTGAGAATGTTGGTAACCTAGACAAAGACAACCTAGGAATCAACCATATCTTTTGTTTTCCTAAAGTCTTGATCTTCTTTTCATGTCTTTAAACCCTCGCATCTCTAGGAGAAAAATAGGTTTATCACTTGAGATCATCCTTATTGCTGAAATAGGAAGAACAAACGTTGTTTTTTCAACCCAACAAGCTAATCTAAGGAGAAATTTGTCTGATTCATCCATTTCGTCTTTCTCTCCATTACCTATCATTCACAAGATGGCATTTGTGGGTGGCATTGGTGGCACTGGAGGTGCTTCTTCATCTCAATATTCAGCCTCACCGGTGATTGGTAGCTTGTATAGTCATCAAGTCCCTGTCCAATCTACTACCAATCCGACTAAGATCATCAAGAAGTATGGACTCCTTCAATTCGAGGAAGTTGCTACTACTACTCCGTGGAATGTTTCCTCTCCTCTGAACCTAGCACTTGCTACTCATCCGCTTCCAAAATTAAAAGAGAATCTCCCTAGGTTTCCAAGAAATAACACAGTCACTGTTAGTGAACACTTGGTGGCATTTTCTAATGCCTGTCACAATATATGAGCCAATGACAATGAAACCTCTATGTGCTTATTTGTTAATTCCATTGAAGAGAAAGCAGTGGAAAATTTCTTTGATTTTCCTCCCAAGATCCTTTCCACTTGGGAGGAGTTAGTTTATTGGTTCAAATCTACTTATGGGAAGTCTAAGAGCTCAGTCGAACAATTACGGGAGTATAATAACATTGCGTACAAAGACAGTGAGACTATCAAGTATTTTAACTTACATTTCACCAAGTTATATAACCAAATTACCAACTTATTCACCCTCAGAAACAAGCCACTTTTGTGCATTACTATAATGATATACCTTCCCCCTACCATCATAGGATTGAAGAAAAAGCTATTGAAAATATTGGTTCCACTCTATATATTTTTCTAGAGTATGAATAACAACTAGAAAGAACAAGTCTTCCCAAGGGAGACTCAATTAAAAAAATGGACATGTCCACCCTCTTATAGCTTGTACAAGACATGGATAATAGAATGATAGAATATGAGAGAAAGGGAAATGTCCCTTCACTTACCCCTGGGGCCTCATCTTCTTCTTCACCACCGTTTAGGAATCCTAATGAAAACAAATTTCAGACTAAAGCCATCATGCCTCGCAGTTGGTGTAAATTTTGTGAGGAACACCATGAGGAAAGTACTTATGAGCTAAAGAATAGTGCCAGAGATAAAATCTTTGGTAAAAGGACTGAAACTACCATTACTGTTTTAGATTTCACAGAACCAGATGATGTCATGATAAAAAACACTAGGAATAAATGCTATTCTTCAAAAGGAAAATATGATCCCCCTCGTACTTCTCCTATCCCAATCTCATCTTCACCTGATCCAGGTGGATATTGGTGCCCACCCACCTATTCCAACTGGCACCTCATGTCCATTTTTTTTTCAACACGGTCTTCTATAATGCTTTGTAATTGTGGGTTCTACACTTCTAGGGATGTCTGAAGCCCCACACATCCTCAAGGTGGATACGGGTGGATTTGCGCCTAATCCAACTAGCTTATTTTGTATGTTTTCATGTCAATACATCTTGTTGTACTTCCAAGGCCGAATTGGGGCCCTAAACGTTGTTTTTTGGCTCGCCATAGTCAAACTATAGACAGAGTCAAAGTTTGATAGTAAAATGTGTATTTCTATGAAATACCTTGACAATGGGCTATCACACGCCTAAAACAAAGGTCATATGAAAAAGTTACGACCCTTGGAAGTTGAGGTACCAAATTATAACAACTTACCCATAGGGCCCACATTACTTTTGGCATTCCACCTTCTAGGGTTAGGTTTTTGGATGTCTATAGTTTTGGAATTGATGAGTAATATCTAAAAGGAAAATGGATCCTCATTGTAATCCATTCTTCTCAAACGAATGTGTGTAGCATCCACATCTCTTATCAGAGATAGCTACCACCATTCGAGCAAGTGTTTCAGTTCTGCAGTTTTATAGTTTCAACCTATTTCATTATTTAATAGAAGATATTGTTCACTAGATATTTGTGTTATTATTCATATCTCTATGTTTATTGTATTCAGTCTATTAATTAGTTCGTTTCTCTCCTAAATCTAGATTAGTGGTATCAGAGCATTCTTCTCTTCATTTGTTTTTCTTTGTGCATGTCCCTAACACGATTTGGGTACAAGAAGTTGGGGCTCGAACCAATCGAGCCATTACAAGATTGGTTTCATCGATACTGATAACAACCCATGGGGATGAAAAGAATTGTGATGGAGAAGGATATCCTATTATAATTTTGCTTGAGGAATCCCTCATGCAACAAAGGAACCAAATGATAGACAACTTCGCATAGATCCTTCGACGAATGCCCACAGGAGAAGAATCTTAATCAAGCAGCCATGCAACCTCCTTCAAGGTACAGTTAAATTTTGTTATTCCATTATTTGAAGGTCTGATATATGTGGATGCTATAGATAAATGGTTGAATTTTCTCGATCGATGTTTTTCGATCCATAATTTTTCTCATAGGGAAAAGATCGCTTTTGCACTCCTCAAGGTCGTTCCCCATGTTAAAGACTGGTGGGATACTTACTCTAAGCAAAGGGCTGTGGAGGAATATACAATGTTTTTGGTGGCCCATACATGGGATTCCTTTCACGAATCCATTAAAGAACAATACTACCCCATTGGAAGCTATGAGGACCAGTACACCAGATGGACCACCCTACGTTAAGAAAGGGACCAGACAATACCATATTTCACCAATATTTTCCATACCCTACTCACCAAATTGGGTATCAAATACTCTGAGCATCATTTGGTGCTCAAATACCATGACTGTTTGCATAGATACATTCAAACAGAAATGGAGTTACTTGACATATCGTCATTGGGCATGAATTATAGATACGCTGTCAATATCGAGCATAAATTTAAGTAGAAAAGGTGAGAGTTTGGATCTACAAACCCCTCACAACTGAAGAAGGGAAAAGGCAACCCCAACCTATAGAGTAAGGTACCAAGTTGAGATGGCCTCACTCAAGACAAGCAGTCCAAGCCGCAACACAATAAGGATAATGAGAAGACGAAGAAGGACATAGGAAATGGCGTGAGTACCATAAAATTCCTTTCCACAACACCGAAGAATGTTGCTCCAAGTAGTCCCTCGTGGTTGAGATGAAGGCTTCCGATTGAGAGGATTATTCTGATTCCGAGTCAAATATTGAAGGAGGGAAGTTGATTATCGATGTTGAACACAATTCCACTGTTGCTACCACCAAAGTCCGACCAAGTCAACCATAAGAACCAGAGGAAGGGGAATGTCTCTTTCACTCACAGATGTGGGTCAAGGGGGCTCTGCTTCATTTCAGTGTCGATAGAGGTAGACAAAAGAATATGATTTTAGTAGAGGTCATTAAGAGTATGGACCTTCCAATGAAACCACACTTGGAACCCTACACCATCGGTTGGCTTTGACAAGGAAGAGATATCTATGTCATCCAACAGTGATGTCTTCCCTACGACATCAAGCCTTTCAAATATGAGTTACTGTTTGATATTTCTCCACTTGAATTTTGTGATGTTCTTTTAGGACAACCATATTTGTGGAAGCATCATATTTTGTATGAGTCTAGACCTCACAATGTTATTATTACTTTGGGTAGACAATTGTACAGGATCCCATAGGTAGTGCCGCCTACTACTATTTCTTTAATCTCTGCCAAGCAATGTAGTAAGGTCATTTCACAGAATGGGAAGTTCGTATTCTTTTTTATCCATGCTCACAGTAAGCATAAGGTCATTTCCACATATGTGGCCTCTACACAATGCCTCTCTTTGCAGCAGAAGCAAGTGGATTGGATCATGGAAGAATACTGAGACATCTTCTCATCACCTACAGGGGTACCGACACACTTCCAAGTAAAGCATCCAATTGATCTGACCCCCGACACAGTTATACCTAATGGACCATTCTATTGGCACTCACTGATGGAGAATGAGGAAATTGATTGTCCGTTCACATAGATTCTTCAAAAGGTGCACATAAAACCCAGCTCCTCCCCTTGTGGAGGCCCAATTGTACTGGTGCAAAAGAAAGATGGTACTTGGTGACTCTTCATTGATTACAAATCCTTAAAAAAAATCATAGTTAGGGACTACTACCCCATTCCCAGGATTAATGACCTTCTTGACCAACTCAAGGGGAAAATTTATTCAACAATATTGGCCTCAAGTCTGGCTACCACTAGGTTCCCATCAAACCAACTGATGTATGGAAGACAACCTTCATGTCTAAAGAAGGTCTCTATGAATGGATAGTCATGCCCTTTGGGTTAACAAATGCACCAACCACTTTCATGAGGTTGATGGATGATGTCTTGAGACCCTTCACCAACTCCTTTGTGGTAGTATATTTGGATGAAATCCTCATCTTCAACAAAATGTGGGAGGAGCACATGCAACATATTAAGCAGGTTTTGAGCACTCTATGAAAACACAAACTTTATGCTAACTTGGAAAAATTATCTTTTGGAATGAACATGCTCCAATACTTGGGATACATTGTTTATGAGCATGGGGTACATGTTGATCCAGCTAAGATCCAATTCATCCATGACTGGCTAGCCCCAACCACACTAACCGAGCTTCGAAGTTTTTTGGGACTAGCCAAATTCTACCGACAATTTGTGTTGGGATTCTCCCATATTGCATGGGTCCTCAACCAGGTGAACAAGGGTGGTGGTAGGTCCAAGTTCATGTGGGGGAAGGAGAAACAACAAGAATTCGATGATCTAAATCATTTCTTGTGCTCAGATCTAGTACTCTCCTTGCCCGATATGCAACAATCATTCAAGATTGAGACTAATGCAACTGATTATGTTGTGGGCACAATTCTCACTCAACATAGGAATATTGTGACATACAATAGTGAGACACTCTCTAATACTATCTAGAAATACCCCACCTATGACAAGGAAATGTATTCCAATGTAAAAGTATGTTGTCAATGGAAACATTACATTCTGGGGAAAGAGACGATCATACACATTGATCACAAGCCTTTGCAGTTCATACATACACAAGGGAACTTGCAGAACAACCACCATCAGAAGTGTTCCACCTACCTACAACAGTTCCATCTCAACATAAATTATAATACAAGTATCTCCAATCGTGTTGCAACTACCTCAGTTGGCCTCCTGTGGCTACACTCACCACTGTGCTCCAGTCCTGTAGACATGAATAATCTAAGTGGCCCCAAATTTATCAGCAAGATCCAGACTTCACCACCACCTATCATCTCTTGGGTACAGTTGCAAATTTAATTGATTTTCATATTCAGGATGGACTCTTATGCCACCTGGGTCATCTTTGTGTTCCTACAAGCGAGCGTGCAAAGCTAATTTCGGAAGCCCACTACAGTCTGGTGGTAGGACATTTTTGCATGGAGAAAACTGTGGTTGTTCTTCAGAAACATTTTTAGTGGCCAAAACTTTGACATGATGTCAGCAAGTATATCAGATCTTTCACTTCTTGTGCCATTGCCAAGCCAACCATCAATAAGCAAGAATTATACACCCCTCTTCCTATTCTCGAGAATCCTTGGGAATCCATCTCAATGGGTTACATGCCTGGCTTTCCATCCACCAAGAGAGGAAATGATTGTGTGTATGTGGTCGTTGACTGCTAAAATATTCTTCGAATGAGTGTGGTTCTACTTTGGGATACCACAAACCATCATCTCCAACTGAGACAGTAGGTTCCTGAACACCTTTTGGCAGAGTCTATGGTCTCTATTGAACACCAAGCTCAAAAAATCCACTTCTTTCCACCCCCAAACCGATGGCCAAACATAGGTCATCAATTGGATGATTTTACACATCCTATGCATGTACAATTCTAAGAATCCACATACATGGGATGAGATTCTACCATATGTCCTACACATTTACAACATGACTCTCCATAGTTCCACCGACCATAACCTATTTCAGGTGGGTCTGGGATTCCAACCCCATCGACCCATTGATGTTGCACTTCCTCTTGCCACCACACAGATAGACTCTTCCCCTGATCAATCTGCGATCGACAAAGCCACTAGATTCATTGAGCATATTTAGTACATCTGTCAACAGGTCCAGGAAATTTTGCAGAAATCCAATGCTAAGTATAAGCAGCGCCATGATCAACACAGGGTACCACACTGGTTTCAGGTTGACGAAAAAGTCTGGTTACATTTGCAGAAGGAGTGTCTAATCGGGACACATCATAATCTTCTCCCACTTAGTTATGGGCCTTACACTATCACCAAGGTTGAGGGTATCAATGTTTTTGAGCTCAACACTCCACCCTTCCTTAGTTTGCATCTAGTATTCAATGTGGACCTCCTTCGGCCATATTTTCCCCCATTATTGGACACCTTCGAAATTGCAAAACAACTGAAACCAATATAGCTCAACCATAATTGTATGGAACAAGCATCCACTGATCAGATAGTGGACAAACAGGTCAAGGGCACTCACCAACAGTGGATCCAACTTTATCCGGTTTTCAAGGTAGGACAACTTCTACACCAAGGAAAGTGGCTCACCAGGGGCCAAATCCAATAGAATTTTCATCACATGATGGGGGAACTCAACCCAATGGAGACCATTTCTTCCTAATGGGGGAGGATTGATCCAGGTGTAAATTGGTGGCTACACACCTATTCCAACTAGCTCCTCATGTCTATTTTTTGTTCATCACGTTCTTCTGCATTCCTTTTTAATTCTTGGTTCTACACTTCTGGGGATGTATAAAGCCCCACACATCCTCCAAGTGGATAAAGGTGGCCTCTCACCTAATCCAACTGGCTTATTTTTTATGTTTTCATGTCATCGCATCTTTTTGTACTTCCAGGGACGTTTTGGGGCCCTAAATGTTGTTTTTTTGGCTCGCCATAGTCAAACTATAATCAAAGTCAAAGTTTGATGACATAATGTGTAGTTCTTTGAAATACCTTTCCAATGGGCTATCACGCACCTAAATCGAAGGTCGTATGCAAAAGTTACGTCCCTTGTAATTTGAGGTACCAAATTACACCAACTTACCAACAGGTCCCACATGACTTTTGGTGTTTCACATTCTATGGTTAGTTTTGTGGATGTCTAGGGTTTTTGAATTCATGAGTAATATCAAAAACACCTCTGGAGCCTTATTGTAATCCATTCTTCTCAAACGAATGAACATAGCAGCCACATCTCTTCTCAGAGATAACTACCACCATTTGAGAAAGTTTTTTGGTTCTGTAGTTTTATAGTTTTAGCCTATTTCATTATTTAATAGAAGATATAGTTCACTCGATATTTGTGTTATTATTCATATCTCTGTGTTTATTGTATTTAGTTTGTTAATCAGTTCATTCCACTCCTAAATCTTGATTATCACAAGCTGCTACTATAAAAATTACTAAAACTCCTGACAGTCAAGGAACTACCTCCCATATTCCCTCTTCAAAATACAACATTCTCAATCAATTGGCTAATATTAAAGCCAATGCTACCCTCCTAGACATGGTTATCGTCCCTGAGCAAGAAAAAGCATCTGAAAATTTTCATGGAAGGAAAAAATTCCACCGTATCCAATCTCTCTAAAGAGGTAGTCGAAGAGAAGTCAACTGTAAATAAAGTAGGTGTACATAATTTTAGATACTCTATAAAAAAATCCTTCGTTTTTCATTTCTATAAATATTATGGAAAAAACAGCTCATTGTTGTCTGATTGACGACAGTTGGGGCCCAAGTGTAATGTCGAAAATTATTATGGAAGAGCTAGGCTTATCTTCTACAAATGAAAATGCTAGAACCATGCTCTCTTATAATAGTTTATTGATCCAGATGGATGTCGGTGGCCTCCCACCTATTCCAACTAGTTCATTTTGGCAGTTTTCCATTTTTTTTGATACTTTTCAGGTCCCTAACTTGTGAGGCCATTTTGAGGACCTAGATAATGTTTTTAGAGATCACCACAGTCAAAAACATCAACCCTAGGCAACAAAATGTGTATTTCTCGGATATACCTTTCCAACAGGTTATCATGTGCCTAAAAATAAGATCGTATGCAAAAGTTAAGACCACGAGAAGTTGATGTACTAACTTACCCAAACAAGGCCCACATGACTTTTGGTGCTTCATATCCTAGGGTTAGGTTTTTGGATGTCTAGGGTTTTTAACATTACTGTTTGTGGTAAAAAGGCCTTCAGAGCCTCATTGTAATCGTGTTTTTGCGAATGAGTGTATTTGTCACACCTATTCTCAGAGATAAGCCCCTACCATTCTATAAAGCTTGTTTTTCGCTGCATTTTAGAGTTTCATCTTATTTCCTTATTGAATAGAAAACCAATTTTACTGTATCTCTGTTATTCTATGTTAATCATATTTTAATAATTTGTATTCATTTAGTTCTTCTCATTAAATTTGGATCGGTGGTATCAGAGAGGTCTGATCCTTGTCATCTTAGTGCATGTCCCCAATGAGGTCAAGGTACAAATAATTGAGTCTCGAGCTTGTTTCTCTTGAGGAAAAAAGATATTGCATGCCCAAATGACCTCTCATGGTGGGAGAAAAGAAAGATGAGTGGAAAAGAGATCCTTTCAAAATGTTTCTTGTGGAATCCCTCATGCAATAGAGGAATGATATGATGGATAGTTTCATGCAAATCCTTCCGAGGCTACCAACATGCGACAAATCTTCCTTGAGGGGAGGCTCCGCCCCCTTCCAGGTACAAATCAACTTCAATATTCCTATATTTGAAGGTCAGATAGATGCATATTTTGTAGACAAGTGGTTGAATCTACTAGAAGGGTAGTTTTCTGTCCATAATTGTTATCGTTGAAATTTCGTCTGCAACATTGCATGCAAATGGTTACAAAAATACAACATTTCCAAACACCTATTATTTCACTTGCAGCAACAAAAATGCACTTCCAAGAGGAAAAAAATATACAACTTGACAAAAATTAACATGTGATGAATCACTAAAGGAATCGCGTGCACAATGCATAGGACAAAGAAGCTTGTAGAGTGCATAATGTGCCATATGTGTGACTGTGTATGAGAAAATCCACGCACTCCTATGAACGACACATTTATGGTTCTTGTTGGCCCCTCAACCACTTATGGACCAACTCCCAACTTGATTTGACCCTCAGATCTAACATGAATATGAATGGGGGGCTAGCCAAGGACCAAAGGGATACCTAAAGGGCCCCTTGTTCACACCAATAACCAATTGAATAATGCCTTGAAGTCATGCTATAAATGGAGGCCCTAGGTGGACTAAGCATTTAAGAATTTCAAAGTATTGTTATTGTTGGCATAGGAGCAGACCCATGGTTCAACTCTAACAATGCACCAACAAACCCTAATTACTAGCCCTTTCAGAAACACCTGTGAAGCAGATGATGTCTAACTTGAAGTAGCAATAGGGGGGTTGCAGGACACATGTGTCTACAACTAGAGGAATTGCAAGATGATTCTTGAATAACAACACAAGATAACCTAGATATTGTTAACAATATTATGCTTAAATTTATAAAGTTAGTTACATTTCTCCTCATCAGTATGAAAACAACAATGCAATAACAATATAATAGATAGCATATAACACAACATCAATCACATAAAAAAACAATATTTATGTGGTTCAACCTCTCCCTCAGGCTACATCCACAAAAATGTGTTTATTGATAAAGTAGATGAAAATACACAGTTCTATATGCACATTTAGCTACAGATCCTTCTCTCTCTCCTCTTTACTTCCCAACCCTACGCACCCAACTGCAGAGTAGATCTTCGCACCCAACTAAAGATCCAAAATTACAAGAATGCTCTAAGACATATACTTTTTCAGCTCAAACTCTCTATATCAACAACAACCTCTCTCCACTATTCTAGACCTCTATTTATCCTTCTATGACTCTTAGAAATCTTAGAGCGAATTCCAGGTGAAAAAAACCTAGGTACCAAAACCCTAGGTACTAAAACCCTAGGTACCAAAAACCCTCCTTTTAAGGACTTCACCAACCTGTTCTTCATTTTTCTCTGTGAGGTGCTCCAAATAACCTATTAGTGTATTCTTCCACTTCTTGACCTATCCATGATTCATCTTCCTTGCTGCTTTGTCCTTGATCTTCTCTTTTAATGGATCACTTTTCCTTTACTTCTCTCCCTCTTTTCTGCTTCTTTAACCACTTCGACTGCTCCTCGGTTTGTGTGCCTTTTGCGCACTTCATACTTTGTCTTTATTCTTATTTAATATTTTCTTTCTTCCTTAATATATGAATAAGGGCCAACAAGCCCCCAACACTCACATATGACTCGTCCCGAGTCACTGTAGGGTGGAACCTCCTGTATTACTTTGATTGCAGACTACGCGAAGCAACCTATTTTTTATGGTCTATCCCTCCCTCTCCTGTGCAAACTATATTTTCTGTGTCTAGTACCCAGTTTCAACTACACCAATACCTAGACCCTTCTTCCTTGATTTTACTGAGCGTTGCGAGGTAGTTGGTTGTCATAATAAAAGTTCAACTGGCTGTCATTTACTAAACCATCCTTCCATTCTCCATTAAGGGTCCTCAACTGCACAACTCCACCCTCTGTAACATAGGCAACCTCGAATGGCCCAAGCCAGTGTGTCCTAAAATTTCCTGGATGCTTCATGAACTTTTTGTTGTATAAAAGTACCAAATCTCCTTGTTTAAATTATTTCTTCTTGATATGTCTGACATGGTAAGCGTTTTCTCGTTCTTTTTGTACCTTCTGATGAAATATTGCAATGAACCTATCTTCCTCTAGTTCCATCAATTGCACGAGCCTCTCTTGAACAGCACCAGTGTCATCCATACCTATAAATGTTGCAATTCTTAGAATAGGAACCAAGTATTCCATAGGTACCACTGCTTCCAAGACATAAACTAACTTAAAGGGAGTTTGCATTTTTAATTGTTTTCCAGTAGTTCAATAAGTCCATAACACTGCTGGAATTCTCAAATCCCAATCATATCTATTAACACTGCAAAACTTGGTCAGTGTTGTCTCCAAAATGTTATTGAAATCTTTGACTATACCATTTTCCTGTGGGTGGTATGGTGTGCTCTTCTAATGGTGAACTTCGAACTCTTGATTCAAGGCTTCAATAGTTTTATTAATGAAGTGTGTGCCTTGATCACTCATAAGGATCTTTGGGCATCCAAATCTAGTTATGATATCCTTAACGATGAATCGCGCAACTATAGTTGCACTATAGTCCTCAACTTCTCTTGGTTCTTCCCATCTGGTCAAGTACTCTATAATAGTGATGATATATCAAGCTCCTGTGCACTTTGCTAGTGGGTTGATAGGTCCCACAAAGTCAATAGCCCATTTATGAAATTCCTGTAAATTTATCTAAGGTGCTAAATTAATCTCATCCCTTCTGGATGGCTTCCCTACTCTTTGACATACATCATAGGCTCTATAGTATTCCTTAGCATACTTATGTAGAGTGGGCCACCAGAGGCCATCTTTGATAACCTTCTACGTTTTTTCTTTTCCTACATAATTTCCTCTTGTGATGCCTTCATGTGATTCTTCAAGAATCAATGGTATTTTTGACCCCATAACACATATTCTTAAGATATCATATGGTCCCATCTTATATAATTGTCTAGCTATAAGTTGAAAATCTTCTGCACAAACTACCAACTATTTCTTCTGAATAACTATATACTTGCGAGGTGCCATCACTGTGGATAGGAACTAGACTATCTCGGTGAAGTGATCATCAACTTTTTTGATGGATAACAGCTGTGCATCTAGTAGTGTATCATCCAAAATGGTAGGTTCATGTCCATGTTCTAACCTAGATAAGTGGTCAGGTCCCTTATTCATTCTTCCTGGCTTGAACACTATATCGAAGTCATACCCCTCGAATAATAGTAGTCATCTGCATATTCTTCCCCCCAACGTTGGCTTGCTGAATAAGTAATTCAATTAAGAACAATCAGTGAACATCTTAAAATGTCCTCCCAACAAGTACTGTCTAAACTTTTTCATCGCATATACCATAACTAAGCCTTCTCTTTCAGTTGTGGTATAATTCAGTTTAGATGTGGAAATATTACTGCTAGCAAAGGATATAGGGTGGTTAATGTCTCCTTCACCTAGTTGTGCCAAGACTTCTCCTAATGCAATGAATGAAGCATTTACATGAACATTGAATTCCTTACTCCAATCTGGAAAAACCAAAATAGGCGCAGTGACCATTTTCTGCTTTAGTGTGTCGAAGCTCTATAAGCATTATTTTGTCCATTAAAACTTACTATCTTTCTTTAATAACTTCTCTATGGGTGTTGTTATCTATGCATAAACCTTAATAAACTTTCTATAATATCCAATGTGTCCCAATGCAGTGCGCAACTGTCTAACTGAAGTAGGAGGAGATAGATCAACAATTATAGCAATCTTGGAAGGATCTACCAACAATCCATACTTACACACAATGTGTCCTATCAACAGTCCAAAAGGTGAAAAGAAAAACACACTTTTTCAAGTTCAGGGCAGTCTGACATTTCCTGAACTTATCCAGTATTAATCTCAAACATTCAATGTGATCTTTTAGTAGACTGAAAATGGTCCAGTCATCAAAGTATGCCTCCAAAAACTTATGTAAAAATTCCTTAAATTCTTCTAACACCACCATGGAAAATATGGTTGGTTCATTCTTCAAACCAAAAGGCATCATAGTGTACTGAAAAGAAATTCATTATATTGCAAATGTAGTCTTATGTCTGTCCTCCTTAGAAATTCTGATTTGGTGATAGCCTAACAATAAGTTTACCTGATTTGGTGATAGCCTGATTTGGTGAATTATTGTCATCCTACATTATCTATAACTTCATCTGTAAAAGGTGTAGGAAATGGGTCATGTAAACACACATCATTCAATTCCTTAGATCTACACAGATTTTGATTTCTCCTGAATTTTTATCTTGGACCACCATAGGGCTGATCCATTCAGATTCTTCAAATGTATCTATGATTCCTTCTTCCAACATTCTATCTAATTCAATATTAACTTTCTGTTTGTAGTTGGGATTGATTTTTTAAGGCCTCTGCTTGATAGGCCTTGCATATTCTTTCAAAGAAATCTTCATTTCTCCCATGGGTCCTTTTATTCCCTTCGTGTTTGTGAACTTGGTTGAAAAAAATTCTTGATACTCATGCAATAGTTCTATAATCTTACTAATAGTAGAATCATCCCAATAGTCTCCAACATTTGCTAACTTAGGTGTTTTCTCTTTTCGAATGTTAACTTTCTTAATTTTAATAGGATTCCCAACAAAAGGTAATTTAATCCCTATCCCTTCTATGTCTCTTTGTCCTTCAGTTTTAGAGATGTTCACGTTCCTAGGGTCATCATCCTCATCATCATTAATATTATAGAAACCCTATAACCATTGAAGAGGAACAATCCATTCATCTTCTTCTTGGTCGAGAGGGAGGTTAGATGCTTCCTTAAAGACCTTTTGTCTTACAATTTGTAAATCCTGATCTACTGTGGGATATTGAATTTCAAATAGGATTGTCGTTATAAAGTTCTGGATCATACCATACCAATCTGTAATGGCTAAGCGTAGTTCTTCTTGAATATACCGGTTGATAGGTGTAGTATCTAAGGTGTTAATGAACTTATATACCCACTTTTCTATAGGAATGTTTCTCCAGGCCTCCTCACAACTTCTCATATGGTCCTTAGGAAAAATTTGGCTTGTGTACCAAACTTCGCAACCTTCAACTTGGTATGAAAAGAACACTATCAACAAGGTGCGACATTGTACCCACTCTGCTATGTTTTTCTTGTGTCTTCCCCACCATCTAGTTGGTCTGGCTTTAAAGGCTTCATCTAGTGCCAATAATATTTGTTGTACTGGTACAATTCTCTCAAATTCAACTATAAATGTCTCTAAATAATTCAAGAAATCAAATGTAGGAATATTACTTACTTATGTGTCAATCCAACGAACTACTTTAGTCAATCTGGCACACCTCCACGTAGAGACTTCATACATTCTGTTCTGCCAATTTTCCAATGCTTCCTCTGAATTTGATGAGAATGCACTCTCACTTTGCCAACTTAGGTTTCCATATGCTATAGGATTAATATAATTCTGTTGTCCTACTTTCATTTTATAGATGTTATCTATCTCATAGGCACAGTCTTCTTCCCTTATAGGTTCTGTGTATCTGTGACCTTCATTAGGATCAAGAGGTGAAATGACCCTAAGGCCATCACCTTCAAATTTTATTCTTCTCTTTTTTAGGTCAACAACAATCAAATTGTTGAAAGCCCAATAAATACCCAACAATGCAGGATAAGGAAATGTATCATCAACAATCTCAATCACTTCGAAGTCTTCAAATGTTCTTACCCCATTTATGTCCACAGGGACATGCTCTAGCCTTCCAAAGGGGCTTACCATCTGCTGATTATCCATCCTGAGCCTAATAGGAGAGTAAATCAATTTAGGATTTCCCATCAATGCCCAAGTCTGCTTCATCATAACATTTACTTATGATCCCAGGTTGAGGACCACATAGTGTATTTCGTAGTCTCCAATCCGAGAACTAAGGTGCAATTCCTTGCTTTTCCTCCATTTTCTAGATACATAATTCACAACTCTATTTAGAATAGGATCTCCTCTTCCAATATCATATTGTATTATCAGGTGTTGTATTTCCTGCACAAATCTTTCATCTTTAATAAAGTTAATACAAATATACAAGAAGTCCATAAGCTTGCTTACCTCTTTTCCCTATTTAGGTAAGGCATTTTGATCAAATGTTGGAGGCATTTCACACTCCCTTACCTCTGGTTGTGCCGTATTTGAGGAATCTTGTTCACCTAAAAATTATCTTCTTGCTTCTTCAAAAGTGTGCTTCTCTTTCCTTGGATCAAACAATGGCACCTTCTATGAAGTTCTTCTGATCCTTGCTCCATCTATAGTTTTTTTTGGAGTCACCCTATCTTCTCATGTGACACCGCCTCCTCTAGTAATAACAATGAATCTGGGTTCCTCAATGCGAGGTTCAACTGATATTAGTTGGACTTGATGGTTTCCACCTCATCTTTCCTAAAGTTTAGATAACAATAATGGATAGTCCTTAATGACATGGTACAATAGCTACAAGTAGTACAAGGGTTCTGAGAATCCCTTGCAAAATGACCTCGTTGGGTGCAGGTATAGAAAATAATCTGTCCTTGACCTCGACCCATGCCTCCTCCTTGTCCTCTTCCTCTGAACCCACCACGAGGATTGAATTTTCCTCTTCCTGAGGAGTTGAACTGCGCAACATTCCCTTCTTGTTGTAACTCTCCTTGAATTCTATATGTATCCCTTGACCTTTCATGCATGAGGTCATAAGCCCTACAATCCTTCTCATCATGCCCCACAGATTTGCAGAATGTACAATAAATATTGGTGGGTATCTGGATATATTTCTGCATATAATAACATTCACCAGGGTGATGTCTATTTCTAGATACCTCGCACCATGGTAATGTAGCCTTCTTCAAAGGGTTATGGGCTTCAGAGGCCAAGTATTCATTAAATAAGGGATAGGGATATTTTTCATGGCCCTCTTATTTACATTTGATACACCAGATGTCTTCTCTTTTCTCCTTTCCCTTATCTTTCTTCATGTCTTCAACCTGTAAAGATAAACTAGTTAATTGATTCAAAATATGACTCATACCTAGATTGGATTCTCCTACAGGGGTTGCTTCTAGTTTCATGGCAATATCTATTGCTTCAGCCTATGAAGTGACCTTCTGTTGCATTAGAGGAACTCTAATTTGTGGCAGGATGGTATCGATGAACCATTCCTGATGTTGTTCATCCGGTATCTGAAAACTTAAATGGCATATCAAGGTATTAAACCTATGATCAAATTCCCAAACATGTTCAATCACCTTCTGTTTTATTTCCTTTAACTCTGTAATGCACTGCAAATTCATCTTAGGCTTCTTGAAATCTCCACTTACTGCAGTTTTGATGTCATTCAGTGGTTTAGATTGTACACATCCTATAACAAATTTCATATACTAGCTTAATGCACGATCCCTCAAGGTAGTACTAAACTGAGCTCTCTTAACAACTTTGTCGATGACTTTCTTAATGCTCCATACAACTTTGCATAAGAACCAATGTTGGTCATGATCCTCAGATCCATCTCCTCTGAAAATGGGTAACCTCATTTCATCTTCCATGGATCTTCCTTGGTTTCTCGACTGAGTATACACTAAATTGCTTGTATTAGTACTCTAAGTTCTCTAATTAATCTGGTTACTCTATTTACTTTGGTTACATAATGTTGCAAAAACAATAGGATTACTAATACATACTTCTCCAGTAGGCACAGTCCCTATAGTTTTTGGTTCTTCTCTGTGAAGTTCCTTAGTATCTACTTCCTCTTCCCTTGCAAACTCTTAATACTCTTCATCTGATCGCTTAGCTTCTTCTCCACTGTATAAATCTTTGTCTTGTGCCAATGGTCCATAACGTTTCTTAAATAGGTTCGCAAGATGAACCTTTCTAAATGATATCCCACTACGGGTGTGTCCAGCCTCTGTGTCACTGTCACTGTATGAATTTTTGAACATTATCTTTAAAATATATTTATTATTGTATCTTCAGGTTATTCTTCTCATGCAATAGAATCTTAATCTTCAGTTTCAAAAAGTGTATAAACTTCCCTCTAGGTCCCTTGAAGAAATACCTCTCTTATTGACTATATGATTCCACTCTTTCGATAGAAAACTACGTAATGTACCCTCCAATAGTTCTATCAAACCAGAGATCCACTGCTCTAGACACAACGTTATCAACTTTCTTACCTTTCCTAATCATAGTCGTTGTCCAAACCATGGGTGGTCTAGATATGATTTCGAACTGAGTGTCTTCGAGTCTGGCTAGCCCCTCATACAACTCCTTGGGAACTCCTGCAAATAAAATCTTGTGTAGGTCAGTAAATATGTACCTTCCCAACCAGTCTTCTATACTAATTGTAGGGTTCTTGTTCTGAGATTCAAAAAATTTCCATTCTTTTTATTCTATCCACTTCTGAATCTATGTCTTTGATGGGAACCACCTTGAGATTCCCTCAAGAAGATCTCTTTCTTGGAAATGGAACCATTTTTTGGCATAGGGGTAGAACCAAGGTTCAACTCTAACAATGCACCAACAAGCCCTAACTACTATCCCTTTCATCAAGACCTACGAAAAAGATGATGTCTAACCCGAAGTAGCAATAGGGGGATTGCAGGAAACAAGTGTCTATAGCCAGAGGAAGTGCAAGATGATTCCTGAATAACAACACAAGATAACCTAGAGATTCTTAACAGTATTATGCTTAACTTCATGAAGTTATTTATATTTATTCTCTTCAGTAGGAAAACAACAATGCAATAACAGTATAACGAATATCACATAATACAACATCAATCACATAGAACAACAAGATTTATGTGGTTCACCCTCTCCCTAGCACTACGTCCATAGAACTATGTTTATTGATAAAGTATATGAAAATACACAGTTCTATCTATGCACTTAACTTCAAATCTTCTCTCTCTCCTCTTTACCTCCCAACCCTACGCACCCAACTGTAGAGTAGATATTTTCACCCAACTAAAGATCCAAAATTACAAGAATGCTCTAAGACATATACTTTTTTAGCTCAAACTCTCTATATCAACAACAACCACTCGCCACTCTTATAGAACTCTATTTATCCTGATATGACTCTTAGAAACCCTATACCAAAGTCCAGGTACAAAAACCCTAGGTACAAAAACCCTAGGTACCAAAAACCTAGTCACCAAAAACCTGCCTTTTAAGGACTTCACCAACCTGTTCTTCCTTCTTCTCCGCGAGGTTCTCCAAAGCACCTACTAGTGTCTTCTTCCGCTTGTTGACTTGTCCATGATTCATATTCCTTGCTACTTTTTTTCCCTTCATCTTGTCTTTTAATGGCTCACTTTTCCTTTACTTCACTCCTTTTCTTCTTCTTTAACCACTTCGACCCCTCCTTAGTTTGTGTGCCTTCCACGCACTTCGTACTTTGACTTTCTTCTTATTTAATATTTTCTTTATTCCTTAATATATGACTAAGGGCCAACAATTATGTTGCCTCAATCATCCTTTAAGAATCCTCTTTTCTTCTTGGATCATTCCAACACCATTCCAATAGGCCATTCCACTCACCTCTTGAGGGAATAGGCTAGGATTTTTTCATCATTTTCCTTCTAGTTTATCATTGTAGTAAGAGATCTCCAATAGGAAACTCAAGAGGCCTCCCAAGGAGGAAGAGGGGATACATAAGTCCTTTCTCTATAGTTTTTTTATAACTAATATAATTATCCATTGGTGGCATAATCCTGGTCATTTGGTTAATTGATTTTGGTTCAAAGTTTCTTATGCATTCTAGTTTTATTTCCTTAGTTGCTTTTAGTTTATTTGCTTGTTTATTTCATTTTCTTGGATTATCTAACTCATGCAATAACCTCTGTCTATTCTAATAGGCCCAAATATACTTGTAGGTTCCCTTTGTTTGCTCACCCAAGTGACTAAACATACACAACAGATTGGCGACTATACTGGGGAGGAGGGATCAATTTCCTCTCTATTTGGTCTTTTTGAGAACTTATTTTTGACCCATTTTCCTTGAAGGAACCATAACCATCCTTTCCTTACCTATCAAGAGGTATGTTTGGAGCTAGAGGAGGAAAATTCTACCTAAAATCCCTCCCCCCTCCCCCTCGACGCATATTAGAACATGCGCGGGTATTTCAGAAACAGATTCGCATTCAGAGCATTGTGTGCTCAAAGTACTTTTTTTCTCTGCGCACTATGTGCAAAAATGTATTCAGTTCTCTACACATTCTATGCACTATGCGTTGACTATGCTTTTGTCTGAACTATACCCTGTGCATATGTCCAGAGTTTCATAATTGTAAGTTTTTTTGTGATGATTTGAAGGCCCCTAACCTTCAAAATCTTGATTTTATGCAATTTTCAAATGCACTACACTTAGATTTCTTTCCCACATGAAAGGTTAGTCAAACAAAGGCACTTAGGGGGTAAAAAGAACCACATTTCTCTTCTTTTGCTTTGGTTTCCACATGGATGGATTGTTTTGATTGTAAAAGTTAAGTTGAGATTCTTTGCTATCACATATAAAAACAGTTTCATTGGGGTCAAAAATCAACTTTAATCATTGAGTATTCTCTTATCTCACACCATAGAGAGATATTGAGAATTAGAAAGATGTTTAAGGGGAAATTTCATCTCCCTTAACAAAATATTTAGGAGAGGAAAAAGCCCCCCTAGGGCTCCTCTTAGTTTTTTTTCAAACATCTTAAATTTGTAAGGGACCATACCTGTCCACATGTTGGAAAATTAGGATAGTTTTTGAAATTACTTTCTTAGTTTACATCACTAGGAGAGTTTAAATATCAAATTAACAGGCCCATACATACCCACATGCTTGCAATCTAGGATAGTTTTTCAAAGCTTTCTTAGAGTAAATCACATTAGGGAGTTTAAAATATTGTTAAGGACCCATATTTCCACTTGCTAGATCTTTAGGGATTTTAAAATTCAGCAAGCTTGTACCAATGACATCTAGTAAGATAGGTATTCAATATTTGTAAGGACCACAGGAAGTCCACATGTTGCAAATTGACACTGAACTTATTAAAATTTGACACATTTTATCACTTGATCACACACAAAGTCACTCTTCACTCACATGATGTTGGCACAGGGGAAGACCCAGGGTTCAATGCTACAACAATGCACCAACAAAACCCTAAATACCAGCCCTTTCGGAAACACCTGTGAAACAGGGGTGGTTGCAAGACTCAAGTGTCTTCAACCTTAGATGGAACATAGAGATTTGAATATATAGCTTACTAAATCACTTAGCATCGTTAGTTCCTCAAGATACATTCAATAACCACTTCGCTTATAAGATAGAGCTTCACAGTATTCACACTAATCTATAGTATTCAAGCACTTAGAAATAGTAGTCTAGATCAAACCCTGTAGATCAGCACTAAGCACCTTCATAGACATCAGATCTAACATTCATACACATCTAGGAGCACAAAGAATAAGCACATATTCCTACAAATATCAAAGAACTTAGCAAAAGAAGAAGTAAACACATTGAATCAAAGCACAAAGCATCACACACAGATTTACATGGTTCACCCCCACCTTGGGCCTACATCCACCAACTCTTCTTCTTTATTATCATGGTCAAGTAGTTACAACACAAAGCCTCAACAACCATTACTCCACACAGGAAAGAAGATCTACACATCTCGCTAGATCCTTCTTCCTTGCACTTCAACACAAAGCCTTTCACAACCTCCTACAACAAATTGCACTGAGCTCTGCAAGTCTCTTACAATCATGCACAGAGCATTTACAATCCACATTCGATCACACGGATCTAATTACTAGCACTGATCCATCGACTCTCTTCTACCTTGCCTAGACATCTATTTATACATAAAAAAGTGGGATAAGTGTGGGTAAACCCACGAGTCGACATCCCTTTCCCATTACATTAACTCAAACCCTAAAAAGGGGACCAAAAGTGGACTGATATCCCATGATCTCTGCTTCGTCTTGCGTGCTTCCTTCGATAGGGCGTCGAAGTCCCAAAAATGGGCAAATATGACCAAGTATCTCACACAACTTGGTCAAGGGCCAACAGGCCCCTAACACTCACCTGTGACTCATCCCAAGTCACTCAGGTTTGATCAATTCTACTTTGAATGCCTCGAGCTTGGCTTGAGCTGCTTCGACCTGTTGCATTGTAACTGCTTCTTGCTTGACGAACTCCTAGATGAGTGAGACAGTCACTGACCCTTATAGGCATTGTTTTGCTAAATTTATGACCTGTTCTAGCTCTGTTCCTTGGTTCTCGATCTCTATAAATAGCTGACATGCCTTATCCTACAAAGGTTGAAGTTGTTGAGTTACTTCCATTACCTTGCTCTAGATTACATGGATTTGCAATTGTGTTATGCTCTACTCGAAAGACCATTTCATTTTCTCTATGGGTGATAGGGCCTTCAGCTGCACCTGTAGCTTTTCAGCTTCATGCTTTGCCTCCTAGAGCTGCGAATCCAATTTGTGCAATTCAATATTCTCGATTAGATCCTCATGTATCTGGGCACTTCTGCTACATAATTGTTTGCTTTCCTTGGTGAGTGATTTAATCCTTTATACTGTTCTCTAGGCAGTCATTTCTCATTGGTCATGCTCTTCTTGCGGGGTACTTGGTATGGTCTGAAGCTCTAATTATATGACTCTTTGTTGAAGTTGTTGAATAACTTCAACAAGCTTCATCACTTGGTGTTCTAAGGGTTCTTCTGCTTTCTGTTCTACGCCGGTCATAGAGAGAAATGCTCTGTTGACTGCTTCTTCGATCTCAATCTACTTCACAAGTAGCTACTCCTTTTCCTTTTGGATCTTCACTCTATATTATTCCAATTTTGCTTGGAGAACATCCCTCTCTTGTTGCCCATCTCAACACTGCTCAATGATTTCCTCCTGTGCTTTCTTTAAGGTCTGGGTGGCCTGCCTGGTTTCTTCCTATGCTTTCCAAAGGCGTGCTTTGACTATGGCAGGAATATTACGTAGTTGAACTAGTTCATCTTCCTCTTTTGTTGTTCCTTCTAGTAGGGGCACAGTGGAGACTATGTAGCTAGACTGAAGTGCCTGTTGCATGCCTTCGAGCTCTCTCTCAATTATGTTGAACATTGCCTCTTGCTTGGCTTCCTTCTTTTCTGTTATTTATTCTATAGATTCATTCATAGTGGTGAGGAGGAAACTGAGTCATTTGGGGTGAGCATGGTCTTCATCTTGGTCATAGGGGTTCTAGATTTCTTCCGGGAGGAAGTTTTTAGAGGTGAAACCTTCATTTTACTCGATGAGTCCTCTTCGTCTTCTGGCCTCTATTCGACTTCTTCATTATTACCTTCTTTCTCGGGTGAAATGGATGTGGTCCTTACAAATCTTTTGTCTATATCATGTATTTCCTCATCCTTATTCATATTCATTGTTTTCTTTGTCTTAATAGGCCCAGGTGTATCTTGTGTAGCTTCTAGGCTGTCGATGTCGGACAATTCTATGGGTTTTTCTAAAACAAGGAGGTATGTTGACCATTCCTTGGTGATTTCCTCTAGGTCTTCTTCTATCAGCTTATAATAAGACTGTAACTTCTCTTTGTTCTCATTAGCTCATGTTGTTATGTAAATGAAGTGGTAGTCTGCGTTGAACTTCATTAAGGGCCTGAACCTGAAGAGGGTATTCAAGGTTATCTGAGGCTCAGACTGGATGGCGCGCTTTAACTGATTGTAGTAGGCATGGAATACAACATTGGATTTCCATTGTTTTCTCATATCATTCAAGTACCATAAGGTATTGAACTTCGCAGCTAAGGGCTCAAAAGGGTTGAGGTCTGGGAAGGTTGCATCTTCCGGTAGCTCCCATGCAATGCAAGCTATAAGTAATAAGAGCCAGCTAAAATGGAATTCATGCCCTTGATCTTGGGTTTCTCTGCAGTCGATCTCTAGTTAATTCACCTGGTACTTAGCCCAATTCATTTATAGTCCCTCTACGCACTTTCCTGAGAGGTCAACTACAAAGTCGAATACTTGCATGGGTTGATTCTTGCAAACGAACTTCCCTACGATTAGATGAGATGAAAGGTGCACTGTGCCACTCTGAATAGAGGCTACCTTGTAGCCTTATGCTCCTTTATCAACATCTCCATAATATTCTTTGAATTTCTGAGCAAGAGCACGGTCTGTGGTCTTTCCAGGATATTAGTCATGGGGATCAGGTCCCTGTATGCTAATACCTGTGATCCTATTGATCAGTGCTGGATCAACTATGATGCAATGGTTCAACCATAGGTATTCTCCATCGTAGCTCTCCAAGAGTAGCTTAACACAAGCATTGACTTCTTGGTGATGTTCAAAATGTGGGATCTTCATGACGTTCAATAGAGTGGACTGCACGAGGTTCATAGTCCATTGTTGAGGGATGATCTTCGAGTTCTTTCCCTTGGTTCTAGTTAGGTAATTTTACGGGGCAAGTGTGTTGTAGACTTTATGATCCCCTTGGTTGAAGTCACTAAACTTCAACGTTGCAATCTTGTCTTGATCTGCATGGACTATGCGTACCCATTTAGGCAGGTACGTAGTGACTAGAGTGAACTCAAAGTCTCTAGGCATTCTATCTTTATTGATCACACCACTCAGAGGTGGTATGTAAGTAGGTAGGATGGATGGAACCAACCTCACATTCGCCATATCATCTTTATGTTTGGTTCTGCATTTTGCGCCGGCTCGGGATGTTCCTACTCAAGCAGTTGATGGGGAGGCTTCCACTCCTCTCGTCGAGGATGCCTGTAAACCTATAGAAAACCCTCATTCTGACACGAGTCTTTCGGTTCTGAGGCTAGCGAGTACCTCTATTGAAAATTCTTCGGTTGCGCTAAATTCATCAGACATATGCTCTCAGAGAGAAAAAATTAGTCAGGGTTCACAGTTATCTCAGATACTGTACTAGGATGACCAACCAAATCGCAATGACCACTGTATACAACTACTATTCGGCGGGATTCTAACTCTCAATTGACAAAATTGTTCTTCATGCATGGCACGATGAACTAAATAAGAAATTTTGCAACTGTCTGCTTGCAATGGGTAAGAATCTTCCATTAGCATTGATTTGTCCATTATGGTGCGATCCAATGGTCTAGTGATGATCCTTTAATTCTTTTCTGTCTGTTTGGGGAGGAAGTAGAATAGGTATATCGGTCCAACAACTATATCCCTTTGGCACAGTGAAGTTCCATAGGTCGTTGTTCTGATATATTGGTGAAGCTCCCATTCTGCAATTTTTCTTTTTGTGATGTTCTATATGGAATCTCCTACAACTTTTCAATCTTTTCCTTCTTCTTACTTGAATTTATAGATTTCTTTCCAGTGAGCTTCATTTCAATAGTTATTTTCCTGTTCTAGCTCTTATTTTCCTTAGATATAGTTACTTCCTGTTGCTGAGGTTCTTTCTTAGGGTTCAGGTATAACATCTCTTCTTTATCTGAGATAGAAACTTTTGTCTTCTGTGAGTCCTTTGGTGTTCTGATAACTTTGACATCTAGGTTCCTAGTGTGATATAGCTTCGATCTGTTCTCCTTTTCTTCAATAAACTGCGCGATCCTTCTGGTCATGAACTATTTTAACTCTTGTCTCTGTTGTTCTAAAACTTTTTCTTCTTCCTTCTTTCTGGCTTGATCTATTTCAATCCAAAGATTTCCAAGTAACTTAGTAAATGGGGCATTGTCCTCAATAAATTTGATAATCTCAAAATCTTCTTCTGTTGAAGTTCCATTAGCATTCATAGATATTTGATTGAGCCTTCTAAATAGGTTCACTAGTTTCCCTCTGAATAACCCTATTCCACTCAGTGAAGGAGTCATATCCGGCCTCCCTATAGCTTCCCAAGTTATTTCTGTCATAACATTCACATGTGTTTCCTCATCTAGAACACATTCAACATCGAAGTCTCCTATTCTTACTTCAATGAATTGTTTCTTTAAAAACCTTTGATAATATAACATGTCGGTGATCATTCAAGGTGTATTGTATCTGTAGTAACATCTTGTCTGATTCTCTCGGGGGTTTTGTTATTTCTGGATCTGCCTTAAGTTTTTCTTCTTTCATATTCACACCTTCCATTTTAGCAATCATTCTAGGGAAATCTAATACTTCGTGGTCCAAAGCTTTGCAAAATAGACAGCTATGTCTTCCACCATAAAATTCCTTAGCAAGATGTCTCGGTCTTCTGCAACTCTAGCAGAGGGTTAATCCTCTCTTTCTTTTAAATGATCCCCAACCTCTTCTGTACTGTGAACTAGGGTTCTGGTATCCAGTCTGCAAAAAATTCTTTCGAGGATCTTGCATCCTCTTGTTAGTCTAGACATTCTTTCCATGCATAGGTATAACATATCTATCAGATCTATTCATATCAAACTTTCTTTCATCTATCAGATCCCTAGTTTGCAAGCTAGGACAAAATCTATCAAACATACCTAGATCCATACTCTAGAAACAAAAATTTTCACTTATTTTACTTTTACAGAGCACAAATCTTCCAGATCTAAAAACTTTTGAGTATTCTTACCTCTATCAGAGAACAAAGCTTACATATCTTATCGCTTTTGTGCAGATATGACCTTTCTTTCTTGGTACAAAGATTCACATGTTAAGTAGAACACTGTGCACTAGGGCAACAGATCTACGCATAGAGATTTCCTGGTTTCTAGATCGAATCTTTGCACAAAGATTTTCTTTCTCAATTCCCGGAAATTACAGTTCCAGTCCCAACAACAGAACCATTTGTTTGCACAGGGGCAGACCTAGGGTTCAATGCTACAACAATGCACCAACAAAACCCTAACTACTGGCCCTTTCGGCAACACCTCCGAAGCAGATGAAGTCTCACCCGACGTAGAGGCAAGGGTGGTTGCAAGACTTAGGTGTGTGGAACCTTAGCTCAGACACAAATATGTGATTATACAACTTACTAGAGAACTTAGCACCGTTAGTTCCTCAAGATACATTCAATAACCACTTCTCTTATAAGATAGAGCTTCACAACATTCACACTAATCTATAGTATTCAAGAACTTAGCAACAGTACGCTAGATCAAACCCAGTATATCAACACTAAGCATATTCATACACATCATATATAACATTTATACACATCTAGGAGCATAAAGCATAAGCAAATCTTCCTACAAATATCAAAGCACTTAGTAGAAGAATAAGTAAACACATTGAATCAAAGCACAAAGAATCACACACAGATTTATGTGGTTCACCCCCACCCTGGGGATATGTCCACCAACTCTTGTTATTTATTATCTCCATCAAGAAGTTACAACAGAGAGCCTCATCAACCCTTACTCTGCACATGATAGAAGATATGCGTAGCTCACTAGATCCTTCTTCCTTGCGCTTCAGCACAAAGAATTTCACAACCTCCTACAACAACTTGCACTGAGCTCTACAAGTCTCTTACAATCATGCACATAGCATTTACAATCCACATTCGATCACACAGATCTAATTACTATCACTAAGCCATCGACTCTCTTCTACCTTTCCTAGACATCTATTCATACATACAAAAGTGGACCTAAGAATGGGTAAACCCACAAGCCGACATCCCTTTCCCATTACATTAACCCAAACCATAAAAAGGGGCCCAAAAGTGGACTGAGATCCCGTGATCTCTGCTTTTTCTTTAGCACTTCCTTCAATAGGGAGTCAAAGTCCCAAAAATGATCAAATATGACCAAGTATCTCCCACAACTTGGTCAAGGGCCAACACATGATTTCATCTTGAATTATGCAAGTTGAAGTAGGTTTTCTCCAAAGGAATTCTAAAACGTCCCACTATTTCTTGACAAAATTATCCACACCCACTTAATTCAAATGAGATTGGTTCGCACCCCCAATCTCTCAACGCACCACATCTAAATTGTTTCTAAAAACTCACTAAGTTTTCCTCCACAAGAGGTGCCACAACAAAAAATTTTTCTAGGTAAGATCTCGGGGTTAGACATCCAAATAACCCCCCATTATCTATTTCTCACATTCTCAAAACATTAGAGGTTGACAAATAAGGAACTTTTAAATCCTCCAAGTCAAGTGTTCCTAACACCATAAGGCAGGGAGATACCCGTGAAGGGTCGAAGGGAGAGGTCTGATTGTTCTATGCATCTACCCAGGTTGAAATTGTGGCTTGCAATTGCACCTTTATCAGATTTTTTGTGGCTATTGGGAAATACCAATAGCTCTCTCAAAATATGCACCCTCTAGCCCTCATTATAACTGATTGTCTCATCCTTCACTAGTTCCTCTTCTGGTGTCTTCAGACCCCACTATTGAGTTCTCTTGGAAGGTCTAGCGATATTTGAGAGGAAGGATAGGATGTTACACCTTTTTAGGACACAAGCATTTGTTTTATTTTTTCTCCCATGTGGAAAAAATCCACCTACCCACATGTACGCTTATTTACAGTTTATTTATGTATGATGCTCATTTGACTACATGCGATTGTGAGATATATTGTGAAGGTCCAAATTATACAAGTCTCTTGTTCATTTATTTCTCTAATCACCATTTGCACACATTCACTTTGCTAGTCAGACATCATAGGGGATGCATAGAATCCTCGTCGTTCCATATGCTTTCAAAATCTCCCTCCTATTCTGGGAGTATTTCCTAGTCTTTCCAACTCGTCAGCTCAACCATCTCACACCCCTATGAGTGTCACTATTTTGGGATCATATTTTATTGGTTCCACCTTACTTGGGTCCAATTCCCAAAGACATCCATCCACTAGCTCTCCTTCACAAGGAGACAGGGGAAAAACTTATTCTCAAGGGAGAAGTACAACCCCACCAAACCCCTCTCAAGGGTTAGGTCCACTACCTTCTCACACCAAGGTAGGAACTAATCCTCCACCACCATCCTCAATGCCATTTTTTTGTCCCTCAACATCCCTGATTTGAGTAAACTCATGAATGACCCTATATTGCATGACCCCACATGGCCCAATATTCCTTCCAAACTACCTTCAGACATTCCCAAATTTGATGGAAAATCAAGGGAAGATCCCACCAACCATGTCATGAACTTCCACTTATGGTGCTCTTCAAACAACATCACAGATGAATCCATCCGCTTAAGGTTATTTCAACACACATTCACTGGCCCATCAGCCAAATGGTATGTGGATGAAAAATCAGGGACCCATGAGACTTTTGAATCCTTGGCCAAAGAATTTTTCGCCTTATTTCAACTACCATTTCGTCATGAAATTGGTCTAGAACTGCTCTCTGAGTGCAAACAAATTTCAGCTACACATATTTCTGACCACATTCATGAATGGTGTCGATGACGTAGTTTATGTAAATCGGAAACCACCAAAGAACAACATCTCGATTGGTTTCTCAAATCACTCATCTCTATCCTTGCCAAAGATGTGGCATCCACCTTCCCCCAAACCGAAAAGGAAGCCATCAACAAGGCTCAATAGTATGACCTCATTTATGCTCTTTCAATTTAGTTATACACAGTAACACCTGATGAACTGAGACTTGTACCATTCGGCCAGGACAAGCTTGGGATGTCTCATGCAGCAGATGGATTGATTGGTGCCACAGCACACCAAAATACGTACATCCAACCACCACCTATGTACGATACACCCCAATATCTATCGATATATGGAGGGCCATCTTATTACCCTCATCCCCTTTACCAAAATCCATATCCTGTTGCTCCCCCTCCACCCATGAGTGGACCTTTGTCGACACCCATCATGCACTTGATTTCTCAACCAAGCTCAGGTGCCCTTTCTACCTCATCTTATAGCTTGGGAACTAGTGAAAGCGCTTCACCTTCGTATGTGCCATATGGATCATTTCCACAACATAATATGTATTTTACATTTCCTATTCCTCCACATCTGGTCACTCCTCCACAAGGGAAACCACACATCGGTGTTAACATTTTTCAACCCTCTTCCATTTCACAATTTCATACTTTTGAACAGTTGAATATGGAAAATTTGGCCCATCAGCCGAATAATGCCAAAAAGAAAGGAAAAATCTCAAACAATAATAACCAAAGACTAGGAGGAAATAACCCCCAACAAAACCAACCTGCTGGGGGAAACCAGAATTAGGGTAACCAGAACCCCCAAGGGGACAATAACAACAAACATAAAGGGAGGGAAAAAAACAAAAACCTATGGAAGAAATTCCCTTGCACTCTTTGCGGTGATCATGGTCATTATAATCACCATTTCCCCCAAATTTTTTACTTCAAATGGATTAAAGACTCCATGAACACGCCACGTCCCCTAGGGCCACCTGCCCCTTAGCAGAACCCATAATAGTATTTGTAGAAAATACCCCCAATCGTGTTTCAAAACCCTATTCCACACCAATTTGTAATGAATACCCAACAGGAGGTACATCCTACCCCACCACAAATGGGATAATATCAACACCTTGAAAATCTGGTGGATCAAAATATCCTCCTAACTAGCGAAGAAGAAATTATTCTGCAAATGTGTAGTCGTCAATACAATGCACCCCCTGAATCTACTCCCACCACTTCAGAAGAAGATCTAACTACATCTGGACAACCCTTGATGATTCCACACCCTAACAATGAACCCTCCATTCGTATCCCTCACATATCATTATGATAGAATGTCAACAACCCTCAGGCTATGGTGACACATAATTATAGTCTAGTTGATGACTTGGAATAGTCCCCTATAGCCATGTTGGTATTATAGGTCCTCCAAACTATCCAACTCAACAGAAATCCTTGGTTTTCACCTTGGGGGTAGTCGACCTAGGTGATACTAGAATCATCTCATTTGATCTAGATTGTGGGGAACCTCATCTGCCCGCTTTAGTAGCTTTCCAGATACCATTTAATATTCAGAACATCATGTTTCATTGATGTATCATTGATGAAGGTGTAGCCACATGCATCATGTCCAAAATTGTATGGAAAAAACTTGGCTCCCCTGAGATAGTACCATTCGCCATCACTTTGAGAGCTTATGATGGTCGACCATCCTCCCCTCAAGAGCTCTTTCAAAATGTCCCCATTGAACTTGGGGGAAAAACCATCCTTATCGACATTGAGGTTATTGACACCCCACCCGATTACAATATCTTCTTTGGATGAAGATACATGTACGCTATGAAGGTAGTTTCATCTTTTGTGTTTCGAACGATGATGTTCCCCCATAATGGGAAAATCATCACCATTGAACAAGTTTCACATTATGAGCCTAACCACTCATCCAACATCAATAACATCTTACCTCTTTTATGCACTAGTTCTGATGCATATCCACTCATGGTTATGGGCCCCAAAATTTTCAAGGACCCATAATTGCTAGGGGCATACCATGGAGCACCACCTCTCATACACCCCTCAACAAAAGTGTGTGTCATATCTTCTAATGGAACTGAAACCAAAGATACATTCCTCCCACTGAGGCTTCTACACCCCTCGACGTCCCACCAGTTGATGAAATTCTACCTCAGGAATTACCTAAGAATTCTATGACACCACTTATCCCCAATTTCACCCTTCCCCAAGGGAAAATCCCGGTTGGGGAAACAATCCCCCAAGACATTACTCAAATTCCCTTCTTCTAACCCCCACCGAGAGTAGAATATTTTCACATAGCTGCAACGCTTACTCTTCTCAACATGGTACTTTCCATCCTTGTGTGGTATCTACACCCATCCGTGATGGTTCCACAACCATCCCTCCCTCCTCAGTCAAATGGAATCTCGATGCAGATTCCAGTACTAACTTCGACCTAACCACCCTTACCCCGAATCACCAGCACCACAGCTATGGCTGGGGGCAGACAGAATAATAAATATCCCACCGCTCCACTTCCTCCCCGAGTTCAACCTCCTTGCGTAGTCTACAAAAGAGAGGGACACCCCACTAATAGATGTCCCTCTCTTCCTAAATTACACAATCTGATCCAACTCCCTCAAGAAACCAAATTGCTCGTTGCCTCACCAAGCACACCTAGTACTACCACAACGTCCCCTACTACATGCAGTAAAGGGATATGAACTAAATTTTCATGTGCCATCTGTTCATATTATGGCCACTACACTCATCATTTCCCTACTATACCTCATTTTCGACAGACACTGACAACGATATGCCAAACCTTTCAGCAATATCCTTCTCCACCAACACCTTTGGTTACCCACGTCACCGAAATCTATTATGTCTTGACCTCAGTCACTGAATGAATTAGATTCCCTTGATCTCTTTGTGATTCACTTGATCAATTCATGTACCAGTGTCCTTTGATCATTGAATACAGGCGTCGTCACATGACCCTTATTCAAAATCCTGCAACCACCTCACCTCCTATGATGAAAATGATTCCCACTATTCCTTCTCCAGATATTGTTCACATCACCTTCCCTGAACCTCAGACACTTCCCCTCCCCCTATGGTTCATGGATAGACTGTCTGAGGATGTTCTCCCAAATCCTCCCAATTCTTCGATTCATTTCCCTCAGGAAATCTTACCCCCTACCACAGTTTACAACCCACAGTGTATGGACATTTGGTTGATGTCAAGTGAGCCATCGCACCATATTTGTGATCCCCCTATAGGTATTCACCACTTGAATCCAATCACACGGTGACCTTCACCAATGTTACCTCCCTAGATCCTCTATATTCTTTCATTTTCCACTGCAATGAAGATATCCTAGAGAAACTCACTACCCTCGATTGCCCATGGAATGCACTCCACTAGAGAGTTTTTTTTCTCCCACAGGAAACCTTTGACCCTCCTCGCCAAGCCTCGATATGTGAAATCAAAACCAAGGATTTTATTCCATTAGGGCATATAAAATGGCACAATAATCCTATCCCCTCCCTCGATGCTTTTGAATAAGGATACATGGCCAATATCTCCCCGACTGTCAATATCAACTTTTCCATAAAACTAGGAATCATAGAAGAAATCACCATTGGCGCCACATGCTCCCATGAGGAACTCACAACTTACAAAGCTCTCTTTCATAAATATTGAGATATTTTTTCCTGGTCATATACAAACATTCCTGGCCTCAATCCTTCTATCGTCGAACAATGCATCGACACATGGCCATATTTCACCCCAGTATATCAAAAGAAACAACCACATCACCCATCCAAATTCACTGATATCAAATATGAAATTGACAAACTGGGGTTTATATACCCCATCACATATACCTCCTAGTTTATAGGAGCTTAGAGTCTTTATTTCTCGATCCATCTTCCACCACGGGATCAGGATCCCGCCGCCTACACAATCACATTCCCTGGTCCCCATCTGCACTCAGCCCCGGGGGAACATGTTTCTCACATCACGTCCAAGTACACATGCTCATGTTCAAAATTATCAAATAACTATTACATGTTCTTTATCTTTAGATATTGTTCACGTCGGGTATTCGGTTTTCATGTGTTCAGGTACTTGGTCATCACAACCTAGCACAACCCCTTTAGGTATATCATTGACACTGGAATGTAATCATTCCCTCTAAATACCAATTGTATATCCTAGTCACACCCTCCGAAATTCTCCTTTAGGTTCCCTACATCCAACTCTGCAGTATCGTCACCTCCGTTGCATTTTGGTACTTTCACTCGGTAGTACTCTCCCTCACTTGAGTTATCGCATTCATAGTCCCCCTTGACACTTTGACACTCATGCTGCTTTCACCCCCTATGGATGGAGTCTCGATAGTCTTATGCATTTTCGAGAATCAGCCACATACTCCTTCTCATAATTTTGCTAGTTTTCCCACTGGACTCCCAGGTTATCTCATCTCAGTTCTATTTTGAATGCACCTCCATAGAATCATTAACCCTCCATTTCATCCACAATTAGTTTTCCCATATGCATATTTCCCTTACTACTACAGACAATATATGTTGTTTATAAACCTGTACACTTGTACGTGGAACCTGTGATGACAAAGGGTCACCAATATAGTAGTAATATAAGTCTATTTTTTAATAGAATAGATGATTATCCAATATATGACATATGAAAACCATACATATACAGTCGTTCCTACAGCAGATAATAAACTGTAATCATATATATATATATATATATTGTAATGTCCCCCACCTCTTAGAGAGGTGATGAGGAGACTCAGTGGCCTGGGCACCCCCACTAGGTCAAAGTCGTACACTGAAGGGGGGAAAGTCAAGAAGTTAAAAGTTATATTTTTAAGTTGACTTAAGAAAGGGAAAGGATAAAGGAGTAATAGATAACTCAACAGAAGAATAGAAGATTAACCTTGGGAGTTAACCTAACTCAATAGAGAATTAGAAGGAAAAGTATAAGTAAGAGGCTGGGGTGCACCTATTACTCACTCTGGTTTTGGATTAGCATTGGCTATTGCTCTTGAGCATTCAGTTTGGGGGTTTTTCTGTACAAACCCTTGTGAGAAACTCAGTGGTGAAATATCCACTCACCTTGTTCCACAGCTTGGTCTCGGGGATGAAAGAATCCTCCACACCATTCTAGTCTCATCCCATCTCCATCTAGCACTTCAGAAGGGGCAGGAACATCAGTTTGAGGTATTTTCTGGAGGGTTATCATCATTCTACAGTTTTCTGCAGATTGGGGTGTCCTAGAGCCATAGGGGACATCCTGTGATTCAGTAAAACTAAGATCTATGGAGATTTGCTTGAGATCTGAGCCCAAAACTTCTCCCAC
>ML796546.1:78593-91479 GCA_009831015.1 Picea engelmannii
GGTTGATGCACTCAGTAGGAGAGTGCATGAACTACATGATACAACCATTATCATGTATCAAACTGATCTTAAAGGCAGGATTTTTGAGGCTATAAAATCTTATTTGCAATACATGGAATTGGTAACAAAATTGCAGCAAGGTAAAATGCAACAAAAAGTTGAAGATTATGAATTGGGAATTGATGGAATTATCTTGTACAAGAACATAATTTATGTACCCAATTATCATGAATTGAGGAGTACAATTTTAAAAGAGATGCATAATGTACTTTATGTTGGACACCCAGGATATCAAAATATTGTTTCAGTGGTCAAGAGGCAAAATTATTGGCCAAGCATTAAGATGGAGATTGTTGAATACATTGCTAAATTCTTGGAGTGTCAAAGGGTCAAGGCTGAGCATAGACAACGAGCTGGGTTGTTGCATCCATTACCCATTCCTGAGTGGAAGTGGGAAGTGGTGACAATGGATTTCATTACCAAATTGCCCAGAACAAGCAAGCAGCATGATGCTATCATCGTGGTGGTGGACAAGCTTACTAAAGCTACCCATTTCATTCCTATGATGGTTACTCACAAGGAAACCAATGTTGTTAATATTTATATGAGGGAAGTAGCACGCTTGCATGGAATACCCAAGAAAATTGTTTCTAACAGAGAACCAAAGTTTACCTAAAAGTTCTGGAAGGGGTTATTCAAAGGGTTCAAAACAAATCTAAACTTTAGCACAACTTATCATCCCGAGTCTAATGGGATAACAAAGAGAGTGAACCAAGTGATAGAGGATATATTAAGGATATATATGATGGAAAAACCATCTAAATGGGAAGATAATCTACGCTTGATGGAATTTTCCTACAACAATGGGTACCAAGCATCACTGAAGATGAGCCCATTTGAGGCACTTTATGGCAGAAAGTAAAACACACCAGTAAGCTAGGACAACCCAGTTGTTGTCCCAGCTGGTAGAGCAGTGATTGGGCCATAGTTGCTCAGAGAAATGGAAGAGAAAATGTTGAAGATTAAAAATAATTTAAAGGTTGCCCAAGACAGGAAGAAAATTTATGCTGACAAGGGTTGAACTCATAGGGAATTTAAAGTGGGTGATCATGTTTTCTTGAAGGTGAAGGCCACCATAAATTCCATGAAGTTGGGAAATTGTTCCAAGTTGGTAGCCAGATATTGTGGGTTGTTTGAAATCCTAGAGAGGATTGGACTAGTAGCTTACATGCTTGCATTACCTACATCTATGTTCATGCATAATGTATTCCATGTATCATTTCTTAAGAAATATATACCTGATGCTAATCATGTTATTGATTGGAATGTGATTCAGGTGGAGCAAGAAAGCACTTTTCAAGTGCATCTGGTACACATTTTGGATAAAAAATTCAAGCAGTCATGGAATCGAGCCATAGGGCTTGTAAAGGTCCAATGGACCTAGTACGGTCCTGAGAATGCAAGTTGGGAGCATGAAGATGCTATGCGGGCACAATACCCGCATCTTTTTGAATATTTTTGAAAATATTGTCGATGTTATGTAAATGAGTTGCACTGAGGAAAGTGAAAAAATAAGGGGAGGGGATTGTAATACCCCAAGGCCGAGCCCCTCCTGAATTGTAATGATGTTTAATGAAGTTCATAGGATGGTTAGCCAAGTATTTAGAAGTTGGGAGGCTTATGTGTTTATTAGGCCGAAGAGCCTAGATGCTAAGGCCAGTGAGCCTATTTTTGTATATGTAATTATGCAGATCATTAATAAAAATACATCTTTGTGTGTAGACCAATCATGAAGAAAGATTTATGGGGGACTAAGATCCACTAGGAAAGGAAAGGGAAGGGGGATGAGAGGCTAGGAAAAATGGGATAAGCTTGAGGGATTAACTCAAGGGAATATTATAATATATTCCTAAAATACTAAGGTTGGACATAACCTGTTATCCGAAGTTCCTTTTGGGAGAGGAATGAACTGCAAGTGGAGAGTAACGAGCTCCTGGAGAGCCAAGTACCATCTAGGACACATGCAGATTTATGTGGGAAATTCCATCGTTGTAGGGGTTCTCTCTCACCATTCTAACCATTCTGGCCATCCCTTGTCCCATTAACTCACTCACTGAGCAGGCATGCAGTCATCCATTTCCACCATTGTTGAACCCTCTACCATCATGAACCTTTGTAATTTTTTGAGTCGTCCCTTGGCTTACCCGATTTTCCTAATGTGGTTACCTAGTTGATTTAAGAGCTGGACAGAAGAAGTAGGTTTTTAGGCCTATGGTTTGAAGAGGTGGGTTGTTAGGCCCATGGGTTGAAGAAGCAAGTGTCATTCCTGTGAGAAACTCTCTCCAGGTGAGAGAGGTTGTTGGGGAAGTGATTTCTCCTGGAGGAAGTCCAACAGTAGCTATAGAGCTCTGAGAATTCATGATCTATCCTATTGTTGAAGCCATGGAAGGGAAGTGGAGCAGTTGATGCACTGTGGAACAATGAAGGTGTATATTACCGGGGTGGGACATGCATGTGGGGAATGAGAGTCTGTGAGAAGTGGGTGTAAGTAGGCTCCTTGGAGGGAATCCTTCCTGTTGTATTGTGCAACTTTACGTAGTCTCAGCCTAGCCTAGGATTTCCTTTATCCTGGGTGGAGTTTAGTCCCAGCTCGAGGGTGACCCATTGTTGATATCTTGGAGCAGTGTGGTCTAAGGCTGGGAGGTTCGTGGAAGGTCTGCGCATAGTCAGTGGTCTTCTCATAAAAGGATAAGTACCAATTCTATGTTAATTGTATGTTGTGTATCTTGCACATGTGTTATAATGTTATGAGTATTGCCTATATATGTTGCATGTGTAGGCTTACTATTATTTCTTCATTAATCTATATTGTAGTAGAATGTTTATGTCTATTTAAATTTGCATTAGATATATATGTATATCATAGCATGATAGTTTCAAGTGGCATGACCCGGCCTGGGTGGATGGGTATGTTACAATATGGTTTCAGAGTAGTTTGGTTTTGAAGTAGTGGCATGTCCTCCGCTAGGGTGGTCGGGGGACGTTACAGGTTGAGCCCACTTTGGCTTCAATTCTAGATGCAACTTCCAACAATGTTTCTCATCATGCCCTTTCTTCTGACATTAAGAACATGTAGGCTTATTCTCTTCATCCTTCTTCACTGTCGTTGTCTTCTTTCTCTTCCCCTTTTCCTTCAACTTCTTCTCAAATTCATGTGGCTCTTCTGACTCATCCTCAACAACATATTTTCCTTCGTTGTCTTCAAGATGAGTTGCTTGTACTGACACTTCATCAATATTAGTAGGATTTAACATTAATATAGTATGACGAATATATGAGTGCATACCACCAATATAATTTAGAAGAGTTTCAAAAGTATGTAATGGAATTCAAAGAGATAATTCCTTCCTCTTAAATTCTTGTGTATAAGCTTGATCATTTTTCCATTTTCCTTGCCTTAGATGTTTCCAAGAAATCATTGATGTTTTTATATAAGCTAATGGATAAAATTGCTTTCTTAATGCAACAGTGAATTCAATCTAGGAAGAAATGATTTTATCATGTTGAATAAGATCAGTTTGTGCCTTCATCAAACTCTGATACTAATTCAGCCCAAGAATCCTTATATGTCAATACACATACGCATCCGACCAGATTCGGGAATTTAAAGGACCAATTTGACCTATTTGCAACATATCATGTGAATGTCTTACTTATCCATAAACTCATAAACTGAATAGTAAACTTGTTGAAAAATGTCAAAATTAAAATATATGTGGATTTATAATTGCCAAATTACAAGACACCCTTCAAGTTGGCTACTCCAACCCATAAATAGAGGTTATATTTGAATTCCTCTTGAAATTATTTTCTTACAAAAGCACAATATTGTTGTCTCACACCAAAACGAACTCGTTCTAATTTCTTGGCATGCTTCTCCAAAAATTCCACAAAAATCTATTACAAAGCTCTCTCCAATATTACATAAATGAAAACCCACTAAAAAATAAACCAATGTGGAGTTCTCTACGTGACTCTAAAACACTACTTCAAACTTTATACAAATGAGCTTTAGACAAAGTGCTCACCACAATACAAAACTCTATACAAAATTGAGTAGCATAAGTCCTTGGATGAGAACTTGTATGCAAGAAATTTTGTGTAAACTTGGCCTCACATAATACTTGTGTTCCCCATGGCATGGCATTGGATTTTATATAGGAATGGGCTTAGGTCCATCCAACGAACCCATTTAACAGTTTGTTGGCCTTTAAAAGTATGTGTCAAAGTTTGTTTAACCACTACCATTAATTAATAATATACCAACGAATGGTTTTAAACCCCATATATATATCACATGGTTGTTATACCCATATGGAACCATTAGCATAGTCGTTGGCATTGGTTTAAATATATTCCAAATATGTGATAAATAATACCAATGCTATACTAATTATTCTCACGGGCTCAACAACCCAACAACCATTTGGTTATGAATTTAATCCATAGGATAAAACATGTGGCACATAATCTGTTGGAAATAAATATATATCTCGTTGGTTAAATTAACACCTTGGCGCATTGGTTGGATCTCTTGGTTGTTAGTGCATGTGTCAGGGTTCAAAACTTGTCACCCACCTTTTTCACCAACCCTCTAAGAATATATTTTCATGTGCCATAACACCTCCACCCATGGTGCAATTGGTTAGAACTATTTATTTGAAGCTAGAGGTTATGGGATCAAAACCTGTGGCCTGGTAATCTTTTAACTTAGCCCAGATTGAACATTTTGACATTGACATATGTCAGTGCACCATTGGTCCATATGTCAACGCAGTCACCAACTCATATTTCCATGTTTCTATCTACTACTAGCCGAGTTTCATCACATAATGCCACATCACCATTGCCACATCAGCATGCCATGTGTCACCCTTCCAATGGTKCCACATGGCACCCCTTTTTCCCTATTTCAGTGCAACTTCAAATTGCGATAACTATTGAATACGAGCTATGTTTGAGGAGAATTTTGCCTTGTTGGAAAGATATCGTCGAGCTATATGAAATGATACTATTTTCACAAAATTTTGAGAGGGTCGAAGTTTGAGCTTTTTCTGGATCCCCTGGGATCTCTATGAGCATTCTGGATCCTCCTAGACGTCTGTGAGTGTTCCTTAGATCCTCCTGGATCATCCAAAAACCATGATTCTACATTTTCTCCCTTCCTATTCTCTCCATCAAATGATGGCGGTTTTATTTTCCTGAGCTCTCCTTGCAAGATATATGACCCATGTCTCATTTTTTGATGTCTAACATGAGACATACTTGGGCTTCTTTCCGATTTTGAATGTGCATATGCTCTTCTAGTCAAATTAACTAAGGAATGATGATGTTGATGATTTCTATTGAAACTCCTCAATTGTCTAGACCCTCCATGATCATCCCTCCTATCATGAGATCTAGATACTTCTACTTGCCTTACAATAGCTTCTTGTCTTGTGCCAAAATATTTATTGACTTGATTATTGTATTCAAACTCTGTAGTATCTCTTCCTAGGATTTCATAATATTTTCATTATCATCCCTGCATATTTGCACTTCTCTTTGTGGGCTTCTCATAGTTACAGGATCATGCCTATCTCTTCTTCCATTAGACTCTATCTCAACATTTCTCATGCTAACATGTAGCCCTTTGAATTCCTCTTCATAATTGTAGGACCCTTGGGAATCCTCCATGACCTTAGTTATCATACATGAACCAAATTCCTTCTTGTACCTCTAAATTCTGCAAGAAAATGTGCATGCAAACAATTTTTTGTTAGACAAAAATAAATACACACAATTCTAGAAAATAATGCATAAATTTCTTCTCTTTAATGCCACCAGTCATATTCTTTTTAGTTTTCTATAAAATTTACTACTCAAGTCAATTTTATAGGTTTATATATGGAATATTATCCTCAATACCTTTCTATTGACTATTCATTTTCCCAAATTTGAGCTCCAAGCATAAAGTTATGGTCTTCATACGTTTTGACTGTTTTCCCCTTTTATCCATGTATGCTATGAGTGTCTTATTTTTCTTCCTAAACATTTTTATGTACCCATATGACCCTAAAAATAAAAATCAAATCCAAAAGGGTAGAAGAAACAAAAAAAAAATTCAAGAAAAGTCTTTGCACCAAGGAAGACAGTTCCTTATCAGATGAAGATGAAGTCAATGATAGTGATACTAAAAGGATATTATTCACGACAGTAGAAAACTCCGATGAAGAAGGATCTGAAGAATAATATGAAGAGGCAGAAGTCGATTATAGAGAAGAATTGTTGACTGTCATAGAAGTTATTAAAATGGAAAACAAGACAAACAAGTCACTCCGGGAAGAACTAAAGAATAGAGAAGAATCTCAGAACTTCAACTCCAAAGAGGTCAAGTAGACGATCACAAAGATAAAAATATAGGTAGAAGAAGACAAGAAAATTAAAGAAGCACTCAAGGGATAGTTAGAAGAAAGAGACTGTACCATTGAAGACTTAGAAGGTGAGATAGTAACTCTAAGAAAATATCTTCAAAAGAAGGACATGCAACAAAACAACACTAGGATATTGAATAATATCATTAACAGTCAAAGAATTTACTATGAAAGATCTGGATGGGGATACAGTCAGATGTAGACAGAGAAATGTTCAAGCTCCAAAATGATAGACCAAGAAGCTATGCAGAAGCCGTCAGAGGTCCCTCTAAAGAAGAAGATAGGAAAACTCAAGGCGAAGATTACAGAGATACTGCACCACCTAGAATATTTAGAAGTCAGTATCATCAACAACCAGCTATAGAAAGACCTCAAGAAGATGAAGGAGGATTCAGAACAGTAGCATCATTCAAAATATCTTCCACTCCCATGTATCAAACTATTTTTTTTGGTTCATGTTATTCATGTTATAATTTTGGGCACAAAGTTGTAAATTGTAGAGCCAATACCAAGTACAAAAGAAATGATGAGGGTTATACAATAAATAGTTATCCAAGAAGATATAATGAAGAACACAATAGAAGCTACAACCAATTTTGATCATTAAGTGATGAGGTAGAATGCTACAAGCGTGACAACTTTGGACATATAGCTAGATATTGCAGACTCAATGTTCCTCCAAGGGAACCAAAACAAAATATCAATAGTCATAAGTAGGAACCACAAAGGATATGGATAATAAAGTAGGATCAATTCAACATTGAAGAATGCAATCCTGCTCTACAATCTCAACACGAGAAATGTGGATGGTATACTGATAGTGGATGCTCAAAGCATATGACCAGTGATAAAGACATGTTTCTGACATTCAAGAAGGAAAGCGTTGGATCAATTTCATTTGAGAATGAAAACTCGGCCAGGATTATTGGAAAGGGTACAATCAATATTGGAAGTAAGGATTCCACGACAAAAAATGTTTTATTGGTCGAAGACATGAAACACAATCTGTTAAGTGTAATTTAAATGTGTGATCAAAGACATAGAATTGTGTTTGATTCAAAGAAGTGTGAGATAAGGAAAGCATAATCAAGCAAGTTGGTACCTACATATGTAAGAACTCCAAGCAACATATATGTTCTAAATGAAATAGGAAAGGAAAAATGTTTCTTAGGAAAGGAAGATGAAAGTTGGCTCTGGCATAGAATAATGGGTCACATAAATTTTGATAATCTTGTCAAAGTTAGCAAAAAGGAAGTAGTGAGAGAAATGCATGAGATCTCGAAGCCAATAAAAATTCTATGCAAGCATTTTCTACAGGAAAAACAAACCAATACAATGTTCAATTCAAAGCAATATTTCACAACAAAACCACTCGAAATTGTACATACTGATCTTGTTGGACCAACAATAACACAAGGATTGAAAGGTGCGCATTACTGCATGATACTAGTTGATGACTACAAAAGGATGACTGTAGTTTTCTTTTTAAATAAGAAGTCAGAGGCATTCAAAAACTTCAATACATACAAAGAGATGGTTGAGACTTAGACATAGTTGAAAATCAAGTGTTTGAGATTAGACAATGGAGGAGAATTTAGATCGAAGGAGTTTATGGAATTTTGCAACAAGCATAGGATAAAGAGGCAATTCTCAGTAGCCCAAAACACCTCGGAAAAATGGAGTTGGTGAAAGAAAGAACAAAACAGTAAAGTAAATGTCTAGAACCAAGGTAATGGATTCTAAGTTGACAGATGTATTGTAGGTACAAGCAATGCATACAACAGTTCACATTCAGAATAGAGGGATGCTCAGAAATAACAATGATAAGACTTCATACGAGATATGGAAAGCAAGACCAGCAAATGTGAAGCACTTCGGAGTATTTGAAAGAAAATGCTACATCAAAAGAGAAGATGGTAGAATTGGAAATTTTGATTCTCGAGTTGATAAAGGCATAATGGTTGGGTACTCAAGCAAAAGGAAATCATATAAATGCTTCAGTCTAAGACTCAACAGAATAGTAGAAAGCATCAATGTAACGATTGATGAGACAAATGGATGAAAGATTAAATAAAGTAGTAAATATTTGGTAGAACATAATCACAAAGAAGATATGAAAGAATAGGAAGTAGATGAAGAATCAAATGAAGAAGAAGAGCATCCAGAAGCAGAGCAAGAACAGTAGGATCCTTATGTACCTCCAAAGACACCTAGCAAACGAGTGCATAAAAATCATCCATCAAATTGAATTATTGGAAATAAAGATGCAAGAGTTGAAACCAAAAGAAGAATCCATTAACCAAAACAACAACATCTAACACTATTATCTACCATTGAGTCGAGTATTTTTGAAGAAGACGGTAAGGATGAATTCTGGATCAAAGCCATGGATGAAGAGTTAGATCAGATAGAAAAGAATGACACTTGGGAACTGGTTCCAAGACCAAAGAACAAGAATGGCATCGGTACAAAGTGGGTCTTCATGAACAAATTGAATGAGGATGGACAGGTTACCAAGAACAAAGCAAGATTGGTATGCAAAGAATACTTTCAAATTGTAGGTATATATTTTGAAGAGACGTTTGACCCAAAATGGAAGCAATCAGACTAATACTAGCTTATGCATGCTCCAAAAATATTAAAGTGTATTATATGGACATGAAATCATCATTCCTAAACGAATATCTAGAGGAAGAAGTCTACATTGAGCAGCCAGAAGGATTTTAGTTATTAGAGAAGAAAAATTATGTTTGTAGGTTGAAGAAGGCTTTATATGGTCTCAACCAAGCCCCCGAAGCATGGTACTCTAGACTGGACAGGTATCTACATCAAGAAGGATTCAGAAAGGGAAATGCATACAATATATTGATAATTGAAGTCTATGTAGATAATATTATCTTCGAAAGTGACGATGACAAGATGAGTCAGAAGTTTGCCAAATACATGCAACACGGGTTTGAGATGTCTTTTCTTGGTGAGTTAACCTCTTTTTGGGACTACAGATATGTCAAAGAAACAAAGGTATATTCATCTCTCAAGCAGAGTATATCAGATAAATGTTGAAGAAGTTTGGAATGACAGATTGCAAACCAGTGAGTAATCCTATGCAAACAAGTTGCAAGTTAAGTAAGGATGATGATTCCAATGATGCATATAGAGACATTATAAATAGATGATTGGTAATTTACATTATGTGATAACTTCTAAACTGGACGTGATGCGGGTCGTTGGACAGGTTTCAAGGTTTCGGGAAACACCAAAGGAATCACATGTTTTGGAAGTAAAGAGGATATTCAGATATATCAAAGGTACAAAAGAGTTTGGTTTATGGTATCCAAAAGGGAAGAATATATCTCTTGTTGCCTACACAGATGCAGATTGGGCGGGTTGCATTGATTATAGAAGAAGTAAAAGTGGAGCATATTTCTACTTGGGTGAGTGCTTGGTATAATGGTTAAGAAAGAAACAGTCATCGGTATCTTTGTCCACAGCAGAGGAAGAATACATTGCAACAGTGACATGTTGTACTCAAGTTCTTTGGATGAAGCAGACTTTGCAAGACATGCAAGTAAAGTATGATGAGCCCATTTCAATACTTGTTGACAACACCAGCGCCATCAGTATTTCAAAGAATCTAATGATGCACTCCAAGATGAATGATAAAGTATCACTTCTTACAGGAACAACCTACAGAGAAGAACATCAAGCTAGAGTATTTTGGGACAAAAGAACAGATTGCGGATATCTTCACCAAACTGCTTGCAAGAGAACCTTTTGCATATCTGTGATAGAAACTTGGAGTATTTTTTGCCGCACAATGATCCACTCAACATTAAGCTTAACTGGACAGGGAGAGAGAAACATAAGTCTTGAAGAACTTCAAGTGAACAAACTTTTAAATACTTTTCATGTATACATCAGAGAATTACACAAGGAAGCACCATGAAGATAAAGTTTTGTAGAGATAGCATCGACTTGTAGATAGGGGGAGCAATCCAGAAGAGGATTACCCTTTTCAATGGTCATGGGGGGAGCATGTAGATAGGGGGAGCGATGGTCAGGGGGAGAGAATGAGCATAAGGCTTCTCATGCATGAGTGTTTCCATGAATGCCAAGGGCGATATTATTGGAAAGTTGGTTTGGACAGTTTCTTTTCATTGATGTCAACTCTTGGAGAGTGATCTTAGAGATTGATGTCGACCCTTGAAGAAGTTCGATAGCCCCGATGGTGTGGTTTTGGTACTCAAAGTTGAATAATGAATATGGATAGAAAGGACAATGTGAATGCAGGAAAGACCCTCATAGATGGATAGTACTCGTCGTGTCATTTATGGTGATATGCATAACGCCATGTGGTTCCTCACGGTTAAGGTGATATGGCCTTGTAAAGTTGGAATCCCTAAAGAGTGGACAAGAAGCCCCTACTTTGTTATAAGTATTGGTCAAATGGGTAAATTTGTTGCAACAAGAAAACCCTAGAATCCCTAAATTAAGGAGAGGAGTTACCTAGCATAAGCATATAAACACCTCAAGGAGTTATTCATAAGGACACTCACACACTCATTCATTGATTATCTATCTTGTGAACTAGTGATTTTTTTGCTAAGGTTGTGATGGCATTTTCTGAGGTAGCAAAGGAGGGTCAAAGGAGAAATTCTCAGGGTTAAAAAAACCCTAGGTTCTGAGGTATATCTGAGTTGTGTCAGCAGGGCATGAATGTACACGGGTTGTAGTGAAGGAAAGTGTGGATATTCGTGGGTTGTAGAAGGGAAAGTCGCATATCTGTGAGAAGCTTATGAAAGTTTAAAGTATATTTTGGTACCAGGCCCCTAAAGGTCTAAAGGAAGTCTACAGGTCAGCATCTCAGTGTTTCAGGTTAGATATAGAGGTATTTGTATGGTTGTATACTTGTTTTGATGATTACTTTTGGTCATGGTATGGTGTATGCTTGAGTCATACTTGGTATGCTTGGTTTGTTATTTGGATATGGCATATCTTCGTTACTTGGTTGAGTGAGGAGCACTCCTATATCTGGTTCAATGTATGGCATGGTTCTTATAGTTCATATCTTTCAGTTGTTTGTGCATGGTTGAGGCATATTCATGTTGTATGGTGGCATATGCATGAGGGAAATGCATTGGTTTTTTGAGATACTTCATTGATGATATAGTACAGATCTGCATATGGTTGGTGGTATGGTATATGGTACAGGTTACAGGTTACACATGGTTGATGCTCTAGTTCATGATTCTCTATTATTTATTGATGTATCTTTGGTTCATGATTGATGCAATATATAGTATGTATGTTGGTATACAATTGATGCACAGTATGGTACATATGTTAGTTGGTTGATGAGTAGATATAGGTTGATGTGATAGTGACAGTGACCGAGACAGTGGCAGTGACAGTGGCAGAGTTTGTGATAGTGACAGTTGATCTACACTTATACTTCAGGGTAGCAGAAAGGGGCAAGGACAAGTGGTTGTAGCCACCTTTAGGTTGGAGCCGAAGAACTCAGGGGGTTGTAGCCTCCTTCTAGTTAGAGCTAGAGAATTCAGGGAGTTATAGCTTCCTTCAGGTTGGAGCCTGAGAATAGGGGGTTGGAGTCTCCTTCCAACTGTAGCTGGAGAATCAAGAAGTTTGTTCTTCCAATGAATGTATTCTTTTGATATATAAGAAAAATATTCTATGGTTTTCTCTCGTTTGGGTTTCCACGTAAATTCTGGTGTATTATGTTTCTATTGTGATGTGATTTTGTTTATGATTATACTTTTGACGATATATTGAATGCTAATGATAAACTGTTGAAGAATATACGTTTGTTAAAAGTACTAAAATTTCTCATTACTTATTCACCCCCCCCCCCCTCAATAATCCAACACTTTCAACGTCTTTGATGTCAATGTAGCATTGATAACATAACCAGAGCGTCAATGGTACATCATAATTCCACTGGAAAATGACATTTGGGGCCATGAATGCTATTATGAAATTTGTGTCGAAACTATGATGCTTAATTTCGACGAAAGAAAATTATGTCTTTTGACATTGTTGTGACAACATTAACATCGACCCAACGCAAGTGACCACATCAAATGCAACAAGGACAATACGGTCACTCACACACACCTAAGTAAAGTGAACCTCAAGACATTACATCACCATGAAAAATATTCCAAACCCTAATTCTGTGTTATGCATAGATTTAAATGGTTATTTTTTACCAAAATATACTAACAAATGTAAGCTTAATAAACCCTTTTTATTTGTTTCAATACTTATGATTTGTGTGTATGTCAACTGATATGGAGTGGGTATTTAACCCATGATTTTCCACAAAATTGACCAATCACACATTTTTTGTTTGACCAACGAACAAATCAATAACTAAACTTATGGTATCAAAAAAA
>ML796546.1:93309-145452 GCA_009831015.1 Picea engelmannii
GGCCATAATAAATTTCTACACGTATCTGTCCACAAGTTTGCTTGTATGTGAAGAAGACACATGAAAAATGTGAAAATATACAAAATAATAAATAGCAAATAATAAATCCATTCACAACTTAAACTTGACCTTAAGAGTGAGAAATTCCAATGATTTTCATGTTGGTAGTGTTTTTTTTCCATGCAATAATCTCATTTTACATACCATTACCATCATTCTATATTCATCTTTATTTAAGATATATTGAATTAGAATTAAATCTTGTGTATTATTATTATTATTATTATATTATAAATTTATTTTAATTTTAGATTTATTATTTTACATATCATTATCATTATTATATATTTATTTTTATTTAAGATTTATTGAATTAGGATTAAATTTCTAGATGTAAGAATAAGATGATTGTGTATTATTATTATTATTATTATTATTATTGTATTATAAATYTATTTTAACTTTAAATTTATTAAACATTCAGAAAGATCTAAAAGAAAACAAAGCATAAATCTATAGGTGTTAAAAAATGTCAATTAAGATGAATCTATTATGTTTATTTTTTAATTCTTTATATTTGTATATTTTAATAATTTTAATTTTTTATGGAGTTGTATATGCACATAGCTACTTTAGGTGCCCCTCCTAAGCAAGAGGTTAAATTACAATCAAGGGTAGTATTTGGTTTCATGTATGGGCCCAAGGCTAGATGCTAATAGAAAGCACATGACTGTAATGGAGGTAGCTTCAACGATGATCATAAGGGATACCGACTTTCTTGTGGATACTATCTAGGATAAAACCATCTTTTTGTCCTAGAGTAAGACTTGACACTACTTTTGATTGGTAAGAGTTTGTCTTCCTCAAATGTAAGGAAATAGGTTAATGACCCAAGACCCAAAAGCATTTGATAGGGGTAAAACCCTACCCCTTATGAACCACTCACAAATTATTTCAAGTGACATGATTTGGTGATAAGTCATTATTTTACATTACATATTCGTTTTTAATTTAAAAAAGAAACTCGAAAAAGACACTTGTTTAATTTCATCATTTCAAAAATTCAGTATAATTTCATCATTTCAAAAATTCAGTATGTACATATTGCAATATGTTTTAAAACATTCACATAGACAAATTTCAAACTCCAAAAAATTTCACGTCTAATTGTTCTATGTTTTTGCCTTTTTTCGATGATATTTTATGTTCAATTTTGCCTGAAATCTGGCGAGAAATTGTTGAATTTGCATATTTGAGTGGCTATTTCTATATAATCTGAGTGTTCCATAAGTTTTTCAACACATTGAATCCATTTCTAAATTTAGAAATACAATTTTGACAACAAAAAATTGTGATTTCATACATATTTATGTCATCAAAATCCGACAACCCAAAAAATAAAACAATTAAACAACACTCTTTTTTTTTTAACTGTAACGGTTATGAATTTTATTTATTTGTAAAAGATAGGAGGGTTCTTTGCCTAGGCAGCCCCTTTTACACATAAAACAACCAGCATATTCAGCTTATGAGTTACATCCTTTTCAAGGAATTTGATAGAAGTTTTCGTCATTGACAAATATCTGCCCTTTCGTGAGAGAGCATCCTTTGTTTTCCATTTGGTCCGCTTCGCCATTCAGATTTCTTAGAATATGGTAGATCTTGTAAGAGGTGAAGTCTTGAAGGACTCTTTTCAATCTGCCCAGAATTTTATTGAGACTAGCATTGTTGAAGAGGTCCTCCGTGTTTAATTTCTTTATAAGAATCTCTGAATCTCCAAATACTTGGAGGTCTTTATCTCCCTTTTCTCTTGCTATTAGACAAGCTTTGAGGAGGCCGAGAATATCTGCCTGATTGTTGGTCTTCTGGCCTAGACCCCAGTAGAAGCAATCTCTTAAGATCCCGTCCGAAGAGTAAATGGCCCCTCCAGCACCAGTAATCCTGGGGTTTCCTTTGGAGGCCCCGTCAAAGAAGATTGTGGTAAGGTTTTTGGATCTCCACCAGTTTATGAAACAGTCCTCAGGATCTCTTATTCTCCACTCCGGATTTGTTGTCTGAGGCATGAGGAGAAGCTTGCGAGAAGATGGCTCCAGCGGGCTAAGCCATCTCCTTTCTTCAGGACGGAGCAGAGGATCTTCATTGTAGTGCTGATGTTGGGCTGCTTCTAAGAGGAATGCTTTAGCTTTGACTGCAACCTGAAATGGGGAGAGTCTATTTCCGTTAAAAATTTGATCGTTGCGGGCCAGCCATATTTTCCAGCAAACGAATTTGGGGACTGCTGTCCAAATTTTTTGCCAGAAGGATTTGGTGGGGATGCCATGAGGATAGATATTGTTCCAGGACGTGAACAGTTCTGCAACAGTGCTCTGAGGGAAGGCTAGAATCTGCAGGTCCAAAAGGGAGAGCCTCCATGCTTCCTTGGCAAAATTATGCTCCAGAAATAAGTGTTGGGTTGTTTCAGGGTTGCTTCTGCATAGCTCGCATCGATGAGGTCCTGCAATATTCCTCTTCTCTAGATTGTCTCCTGTAAGTATTTTATTATGCACCAGCATCCAGAAAAAGAAATTCACTTTGGGAAGAGCTAGATTGTCCCAGACTTGCTTCCAGAAGGCCGGAGAGTGACTGCTGTCCTTTGAATTCTGAAGTGCTTTGTATCCTGTTGTTGTGGTGTAGATGCCTGACAGACCCCAAGCCCAACTATCTCTCATATAGCGGTTTTCAGGAGTGGCGCCTTCCAACAGATCGGCAAGGAGATTTTTTTGGGGCGTTAGCCGATCTGGTATGCCGTTGAGATCCCAGCCGGCCCATTCTCCCCGACAATCCCATATCGAGATATCGTACAATCTATTTTTGCCTGCGCGCGATAGCCATTCTCTGATGTCGGCTATGTCTTCATTCCCCTCCATAGGATCGCTCCCCATTATTCTATCCTGCCACATGTGAGTTCGCTTGCCATTGCCCGGCACTCTGTATAGGGACTCATTGAAAAAGGCACTACTTTTGCAACAAAGTTTCCATACTTGTGTGCTGTTGGCAGATGATTCGAAGTGCAGGTTTCTGTAGGACAAACTTCGGGCGTATTTAGACAGTAAAGTGTTGTTGGTCGGATGATTGGGTTTGTGGGCCATTTTCCAGAGTAATTTTCCACCCATCGCCAGATTAACAAGGGTGGGATCTCGAATTTGGAGTCCCCCCTCTGTTATCGACCGTCTAACCAGGTCCCAGTTTGCTAAGTGCATCTTTCTTTCGTTTCCTTTCCCACCTTGCCATAAAAAATCTTGAATTAATTTAGAGATCTGTTCCATGACGTTTCTGGGGGCTAGTAAAAAAGCATATTGGTAGATTGGGAGCGCGGCCAACTGAGACTTGATTAAAATGACTTTTCCTGCTTTGGTTAACCAATAACCACCAAAGGTTGCAATCTTTGTTTTGATTTTGCAAATGATATCCGACCAAAGCGATCTTCTATTGACTCCATTTGTAATAGGGAGGCCGAGGTATTTAATCTGATCCCAGCTGGCATGCCCTTTGAATCCCAGGATGTTCGTGATACTTTTGAGTTCTTGTTGGCCTATGTTCCAACTGTAGATTTCACTCTTTTTCTCATTGATAAGAGCACCTGAGACTCTACAGTAGATTTTTAGGACCGAATCAAATACTTTGGCAATTCTGGTGGACGTACCTCCGAGGAGAAGAGAGTCATCTGCAAAGAGAGTATGGTTCAGAGGAGCGGCATCAGAGGAGGATTTTAGACCCGGGAGCGCGCCAAAAAATCTTTCAGCTGATAGTTTTCTACTGAGGGTATCTGCCATTAAGATATACAGGAAGGGAGAGAGGGGACAACCCTGCCTGATGCCTCTCCGGGCTTGGAAAAAGTTAGAGGGTCGTCCATTGACAAGGGGGGCGATCCATGGGTTATCGATGCAGGCATTTATAAGCTGGACAAAATGGGGCGAGAAGCCGAAGGAGAGGAGAACCTTGATGAGAAAAGAACGATTGACTCTATCAAACGCGTTTTCCATATCTAATTTAATCAACATACCTTTCTCTTTTCTCTTTTTTCTGGAGTGGATTGTCTCCTGGACTTGAATGACATTGTCGAGAATGTGTCTTCCTTCCATGAAGCCTCCTTGGGGGCTGGAGATCAACCTCTTGAGTAAAGGCTTGATCCTGCTTGCTAACAGTTTGGCCAAAATTTTATAGGAAGCATTACAAAGTGATATAGGTCTGAATCTGGCAAAAGTTTCTGGATTGGAATCTTTGGGAATTAGTGCTAGATAAGTGGAGTTGGTTCCTCCACCGATATTAGCTTTTCTCATAAACCCCTTTATAATTTTTTGAATATCTCTTTTGATGATGTTCCAACAGACTTTGTAGAAATGTATCGTGAATCCGTCTGGGCCCGGTGCCTTATCTGATTCCATGGACCAGATAACTTTGATAATTTCCTCCTCTGTTACCTCGCTAATGAGAGCAGCGTTGTCTTCAGGTCTGATTAGATGAGGCATATTCAATAGGAATTATGCGATTTCTCCTTCAGAGGCCTGAGTTCCCTACTAAAAAGGTTTCTAAAGTGACTGTCCGCTACATCTTTGACTTGAGTGAAGCCTTTGTTGACCTGTCCCTCTGTTGTCTTTATTTCTGAGATGTGGTTCCTAGACAACTGGGCTCTATATTGTCTGTGGAAGAAGGAGGTGTTCCGGTCCCCTGCTTTTAGCCACAAACTCCTAGATTTGATTCTCCAATATTCTTCTTCTTTTCGGAAGGCTCGATATGTTGAGGATTGGGCTTTTATTTCTTGTTCCAAGAGATCCGCTGTAATCTCTTTGCTTTCCATTTTTGTTTGCAGGGTCTCCAAAGTGTCCACTGCTTATTTCCTTGTGCTGGTTGGAGTAGGGGCTGGTTTCTTTATCCACTCCTTCAGGGCTTGTTTTGTAGCCTTCAGTTTTTTCTCCCACACAAAACTTGAGGACCCTGAAAATGGTTTGACCCAGGCTTCTTTTACAGTTTCGAAAAAGCCGTCTCTCTCTATCCATAAGGGGATGAAACGGAAAGGTAGGGGTCCTAGATCTTCTTCATCTTCGAGGATAAGCTGGATCGGCTTGTGATCAAAGGTCAACTTGGGTAAAATTTTTGTTTTGATTATCTTTTTATCCATAATAAGGGAGCCTTGTACCAGAAAACGATCCAAACGTGCAGAGATATGCTCCGTCCCAGATCTGTTATTGGACCAAGTGAAGCGGCCGCGTATGGGACTGAAGTCTAATAGATCCCATTGTTGCATTAGTTCTTCCACATAGGTCAGCATCGGATCTCTACTATTGGAGCCACCCCTTCTCTCTTTTGATTTCAGAACTATATTAAGATCACCTACTAGGATAATGTTACTTGGGTTGTGCTGCTCTAAAAATGTTGAGAGAGAGGCCCAACATTCTCGTTTTTCAGAGTAAGTGACAGGGACATAGAGATTAAATAGAGAGATAGTCAGCTTACTTACACAATGTGTCAGTTCCGTGAAGATCCAATGCTGGGTTTCATGAGATTTGTTGAGCATAAATGAGTCTTCTATCCAAAGAGTTGCCAGCCCTCCAGAAGAGCCCCTTGAACTTACTGCTTTGCCTACACTTTTCTTCCACTTTGACTTGCTGATGTCTAGAAGCACTCAGCCTTCTATCTTCGTCTCTTGTAGCAAGAGGATGTCTGGAGGTTCTATTTTCTGGAGGTCCATGACTGCTTTAGCTTTGGAGGCGTTCCCCAGTCCTCTGCAGTTCCAAGAGGCGAGCTTCATGATTTACTTAAGAGGGGGAGAAGGGCCTCCCTTTGTAGGCCTTGATCTGGTGTTTCTTCCGATGGACATTTCTATGGTGGGCTGACTTCCTTGAACTTTGAGTCTCTCTGCCTCCTCTTCCCTTAATTCTTTGCGGGATTTCCTGCCTGCTCTTTTGGAAGGGCGCTCAAAGGCTTCATCCTCTGAAGAACCCGAGCTATCCACTGGTTTTTTCCTTATTACTTTAGCATAAGATGGATTGGAAGGGCTACCTTGTGAGGCCTCTATCTGTATAGATTTTCCCCCTTCTTTGTTGGGTGGAGGGGCTTCTATATGTGCCTGGTTATCCTGTGTCGAACCAGCTGGGTTGATCTGAGTTTTATCTAATTCCTTCGGAGATGTGTCCTTTTCTTGGTTGTTCTTGGAACTGCCTGGAGCTCCAGAGGTATGCCCTTTACCCTTTCCCCTTCTTTGATGGGCGTTCTTTTGTACTACTGTCCATTGATCCCCATTTGTGTTGTCTGCTTGCTCCTCTATTTTTTTCTTGCAGTGCTTTGCAAAATGACCGTGACCATGGCAATGCCTGCATTTGAAAGGAAGTTGCTCGTAATCCAGTTCTTGGATGTGTGTCCATCCAGCGACAGTGAGCTTAATTGCTTCTAGCAAACCCTCTTCTAGGTCGACTTCTACACAGATTCAGGCGCATGAGTACTGATCTTTCCTTGTTGCTTGATCTATGTATTTTCCGAGTGCGTTTCCAATGATCTGGAAGGTTTTTTGGTTCCAGCAGTGGAGTGGCAAATGTGGAAGTCGCACCCACACCGGGAAAGTGGAGGGGACATCCTGAGAGGGATCAAAGTCGGGAGACCATTTGTTTAGGTACAGGCCTTGTGGTCCCATGAAATATGGATCGTTTCTAAAGATGAGGCTTCTATCTTCCTGGTTTTCAAAGACAAATACAAAGAACCCCTTGCCCACAAAATATCTCTTGACCCCCTCTTTTATCAATGGTGTCCAGTTTCTTTGTGTCCAGTCCTCTACCGCTTTTGGTGATGGCCAGAGGCCCGTGAACTGGCCTATTAACCCTCTCTCGGCGAGATTCAGAGCAGCTTTGCATGTGTCTTCTTCTAGAAGTGATACTGTGGGGATCGAATCTAATTTCTTGACAAAATTTTGTTGACTAGCCGTAGGGGGGGCGCTTCGAATTTGCAGCAATCAATGCTTTGAAAGTCAAGATCTCCGGAGGCGGGATCAGAGGAGGGGCAGAGCCCCCGTTGGGATCCATGGGAGAACCTCTGTTGGAAATCTACATTCGCGGGCCTGTGCAGGCTGGTTCCCAATAGCCCAAGCTCTCCGGACTATCAAGCTGACAGGTCTTCGACTGGGAAATCCTCTAGAGCAGCATAGAAGGCGCTGGCCTACGGCCAGGGACGCAGAGCGATGGCTAGGTTTTAAAACCCTTTGCCTCAGAATGGAAGGAAGCTCCAACGGAACTCAGCTTTACAGTCTCCACGGAGGAACTTCAACTTTCCATTGAAGCCCCAGCGGAAAAGAATAGATGCTCTAATTAAACAACACTCTTAAACAATGATGTCATTCCTTAAAAAAAATATATTATATCATTCGATCTTCTTAAAAAAAACCCAACATCGAACTAGAATTTTGCACCTCGCAACAATTGTTGAGAAAACACTTGTTTCATATTAAAGAAAACATAGCCATACTTGTTGAAAAACAAAATGTGAATTTAAATTAATAAATTTAAGTTTTTGTAGTAATATTTGAAATATCGTAATTTAAATAGATACAAACACAAAAGTAATATTTTAAAATAAAAAAGGAGATTTAAAATCTTAAAAAATCTAATTTATATATTTGACGATTTATTTCATTATTCACATATTTATCTACAACCTCTTAAAAGAGAGAAACTAAACCTAACATATCATTTATTTATTTTATTATTTACACATTTTTGTTCTTTCAAAAATTAGATTTTTTAAATAATATAATAAATTAAATACAATTTATATATATCTAACTAACATTTAGTTATACTTGTTAGCATAAGTACTCAATTAAGCTCATTTAGATAAATTAATTGTATCTGCCAACTACCTTCATAAATGTAGGATCCCTCTAATTTTGCTATAAATAGAGGGCCTCACTCTGTATTTCAACAACATAAGTCATAGATTAGTGATTCTTTCATTTTGTTTGAGTTTATGTATATTTTCTAAGTTTTATTCTTTGTATGGAAGATAAGCTTGACAATATATTGTTCTTTGTATTTTGATCTCACATGGTATCAAAGTTGCAGGGTATCAGCTTCCTCTATCCTTCTTGGTTTCCTTCCTTTTGAGATATAGGTTTTAAATTTGAGCGTTGTTGGGTCGTTGCAGCTTCATCTACCCGCTGACCATGTTCGTGGCTCGAACAAACTACCATCAATTGTTGCTCGTGGCCATCATCGGCTATTGCTCATTTTTGTTTGCAGAGTGATCGGATTTCCTTGTGATAGGCCTCACTTGTTGCAATCGTCCTCTTGATCATTACGCCCCTTCTTGCAGATCATGTCACTCATCTCTCTTTACACAGAAAATCGCTCAGCAGTAGTCCTTGTCACTTTTACCTTTTGAATCAAGGTTAAACACTTTGAGTTAAATATTTTATAAATGTCATTTTCATTATGTTGGGAATAATCTTTGTAAAATTGGAGTTCCTTTTTTTAATAAAGTATTTTTGAAAGGGGACTCAACGTAGAAGTTTGATTTAGTTCCTTGTTTGTGCTTGCTCTTGTGGGAACAAAGTTACCAACATAACACGAACTCTTCAAAGTTCTTGTTTTCTAGAGGTCGCATTTTTTACCCCTGTTTCAGAAAATGGTGCTATCGGTAGTACCATTTTTTGAAAGGGGGGTAAAAAATGCGACCTCTAAAAAATGAGAACTCTACCGGTAGCACCTTTTTTTGGGGGGTGGTTAAAATTCTAACTTGTTTGACATCGCAACCTTGAGAACTGATATTGTTGTGGACAAAACCCTTAAAATTGACCCTGAGTCGAATAGTGATGCTACTGGTATCACCCATTTTTTTTTGAAGTTTTTTTTTTTTTTTTAACCATGGGGAAATCGGTAACACGTCTAGATTGGCTGGGCATAGCCCATATTCAAATCCATCCGCTGCCGCTATAAACCCAAGAGTATATCCAACAGCCCGCAAGCCAGATATACCCAGAACTTGTGACTCGGCAAGGGTCGAGACGTCCCGACCTCCACCGAGGTGGAAGTCTATCCTAGGGGTCTCCTACCCTTTGAGCCTTATCACAACGGGCCAAAGTCTCTATGGGAATTGATCCCTGGTGGGCTGGGTGAAAATCACCATCCCCCACCAATAGGCCCCACGTCACTGACTTTTTTTGAAGTTAAAATTATTACATAATTGAAATCACGCCTTCAAGGTTGGTACCATCGCAGAGAAGAAACTTGAAATTGACTCTTAAAATGCTACTTGAAAATTTATATTATTATTATTATTATTATTTTTAATTTACATTAAAAATAAATAAATTAAAAAAATAAAACTCCACAAACCAGTGTTATTTAAAAAAAATGAACAAAAACACACGCTCACGGTGACCACGGCTAGGGGCAGGGCTGGGGCTCCTTGCAATTGATTTTAATTTAATTTAATTGTTTTTTCAATTTTTTTTTTTAATTTTTAATTTGTTTGTTTTTTGTTTTTTCTAAAGGATTACAAATTTCTATTTTTTTAATTGATTAAACAAAATAGGTTTGTTCCAGTGTTGCACGAGTTTCTAGAACGTGTGAACGTGGATACGAGTGTCCGGAAAGAGTAGAAGTTTCCCCCAAATTTGTAGGAAATGTGGAGCTGCAATATTATATATTAAAAAAATATAAAAAAATATTTTAGATTACAATGTATAATGATACATTTGAAATTTTATTTCAATAAATTGAAGGTAATCTAGAACAACTTCTCCTATTGGAACAACTACAATATCAAAATTAATAATTTAATTTTTTCTAATAATTGTATGAATATATTTAACACAATACTAACACTTTAATATCCATAAAGATTCAATTAAACTTTAACATCTCTTTAAAATTAAACTTTACATATATAAATTTCAATCATCTTCGTAAATTTGAAGCATCTCATTGGAAAAAGCTAAATAGGTTTTTACCTTTTTACCCAGAATAATCTATGTAGTTTCTGTTGACTTCTCTACGATTTTCAGAAATTATTTTTGGCTTCTTCAACCGGTTGAGAAATTGGACATCTGAAATGAGGTGAGTCACTTTTTACTTTGATTCAATTTAATTTTACTTAAAGAGATTTAAATACATTTTATTTATTTATTATTTTAAGTTTCATAAGTAAAAGTTTATTTGAGAGATAAAATCAATCCATAATAATAATTGTTACATCTTTTTTCTCTTCTTTTCAATATGAGCACCCCACCACCTATTCCAAAAACGCATCCTAACAAGGGGAGGCCCCCCAAAATCACCCTAGAAATCCTTTACGATTATATGGAATCAGTAGAAAAAAGAAGAGAAGAGAGAGATACCAAAATCCAAATAGAGTTAGAAACATTAGAAAAAAGGAGTGAAGAAAGAGACGTAAAACTCCAAATAGAGCTAGAGGCAATGATTGATGAAMATATTAAAGATACCATTCAAACTCAAATAGAGGATAGATTCGTAGGGTTTAAGAGTGAATTGCAGACAATGAAGGATAGAATTCAAGAAATGGAAAAACATAAACAATCAACCCAAGAAGGAGGGGTTGAAAAAAATCACAACTTGAGAGATAGGATTAAAGAGCTAGAAGAAAAACTAACCAACAATTTGACCCTCAATCATATGGAAAACAAATTGGATAGAAAACCCATCAAAGAGGAAATAAATAAGCTAATCGAACTGGACCATGAGCGTAACAAAAGAGCCTTGAACCTCATAATTTTTGGTATAAAAGAACAACAAGAGGAGGATACGCTAGCAATAGTAAAAGAAGAATTAAAAAATAAATCACAAATTGATACAACTTACATCATAGAAGAAAAGAGGCTAGGAAAAATAATTCATCATAAAGATAGGTTGATCCATGTCAAAGTAAGATGTAATGACCATAAATATAGCATACTTAGTAAATCTCTGAGCTTAAAAGAGTTAGGAATATTTATAAATGAAGACTTCATTCCCGAAGACCAAGCTGAATTAAGGAAGGAAGTTCAAAAGGTAAAAGAAGCCAGGAAAGAAGGAAAATGGGCAATAATTAGAAATCTAAAAGCTATTGATAGGGATAGAGACTAGAAGGATAATAATAAATAGGAATTTGGGGCATGTTATCGCACAATTTGTAGCAAGGATAAAATGCTATAAGATGGAGAGCCAAACTGGCGTAACATGAACCAATCCCACCCAATGTCACCACAATGGGATGGTTCTTTCTTTTTAGGGAGGTTAGGCCCAGGGGAGATGTCCCCGGTAACCTGGAGTTTTGAGGAGGCTTAAGGAGAATAAGACAAGGATAAGTTTCCCCCCTCACAAGTCACCACCAATCAGATATTCTCGGCTAAACAGCCAATGATGAAGTAAAACCCCCAAAGAAATGCATCTTCCTGGAACAAAGAAACAACAAACTGATATATGCAAGCTAGTTCAATGGGTTAGTACTTCATATAAATTAATGTCTATCCGATAAACATATAAGAAATTTAGTAATAAATATTGACAAAGTCAATGTTTATAAATAGCAATGAGAACTATGTCACTTCATCAATAATTACTGAAATGATATGGCATTCAATGTAGTAGATCAACGCTTCATTCAATTTATGCCTAAATCACCATTCAATTTGCTCATAAAACAAAACTTCGTTGCACAAATGATGTAAATAGCTAAGGATGATGACATCCCTTAGGGTTAGCAGGTTAGTTTAGGCTAGGGTTAGTGAAGTTAGGGTTTCAATTCAAGGTTTTGAGAGTGTTTGGATCAAGTCCACTTCAACACATGAGGTATTAGGATCAGTGCCTTGGGGTTAAATGGAGTCAATAATGAAGGACACAAGAGTTGAAGGAGACAAAGACTAAGGACTAGAGGGAGAAGTTTTGAGGTGTTTCTAAGGCAAGGCCTCAAAATCAAAACCCTAAGGGAGAGAGTCTCACTCCGGTGTTTCTACAGCAAGGCCTCGTGCTCTCTCCTCCTTCCTTAACTCAACTAGAAAAACGGCTAGCTCAAGAATAATGCATATAACCAAAACTAGAGGGTTTGATGAGACAAGGTGTTGCTACAGCAAGGCCTTTCATCAAACCCTAGAAAAAGTATGGCCCTAAGTGTAGTAGACCTAAGCTCATGACGTCTCTCTCTTCTTGGCTTCTAGATAGTACAACTAGCAACATAAGAACAAGGGAAGAGAGTGTACCAATGATCGGGCTCTCTCCTTCTTCAATGGCTAAAAATTTCTCTCTCAGGGGACATGAGACAAGGACCTACTTGTGTGCTTGTCACCTAGGGTTTTGATTCAAAAAAATTCATAAACATATGCAAGAAATTATACTACAACCATTCATTCAAGAAGTTTTGTAGAAAAATACTTACAATTCACCAAGAAATATCAATGCAAACCCTAGTTGTAACACCTTCCTTCAAGAGAAATGCCAAAATATGCCAAAATATTCTTCCTTCAACAAATGTGCATAATTAAATCAGCCAATAACCCACGATAGGGTGCAAATTTCAGACCTCACCAAGTGGTGAGTGAGAGATGATGAAAAAATGAAGGTACAAATCCCTCATTTATACCATTCCATGACCTAATTTTACTTTTTAGGTCATGTAAAAGGTCGACAAGGCCAAACTACCAAAATCATATTGTTTACATTAAATTGTCAAATTAAAACCCTAATGGAGATGAAAAGAGATAAAAATCCCCTCTAAGGGGGATGTTATCCCCTTCTAGGGCAAATGAAGCATCCTGGAGCAAATTGTTAGCCCTCCTTGGGCTTCTCCAACCTACCACACATGCCACTATTGCCCAGTCTATCTCCCAATACGTCCATGATGTTGGATGACGTCATGGTCAATATGGTGACGTCCTAGGCCTTCCAAGTCCAACGTTCCACTAAAAAAGGGCCATCCCCCCTGGGTCAAGCTTTGTCGGGGTGCCTCTGGTGGAACGTCCTCTTCTTCTCCAGTGCAAAGCCCCTAATCCATGTTTATCTTGTCTATGGCCCCTGATGGGGTCTCAACACCCACCTGATGGGATCTTTAGACCCATGGAGGTCCGAACTGATCATCTCCCCATGTGTACCGGTCCAAATGGTACCTATCCATCGTGAAAGGTCTTGCACATCAAAAGCTACACCCTCCATGGGATCATCAGTCACAAGGATCATAGCAATGTCAATACATTTCACCATCAATATTATTAAACATGTGCATAAAATCCCTAAAACATCAGTTAACAACTCAAAGATGTTACACAAGCCCACAATACAAGTATGGAGAAAAGGATAAGGTGTCCTATTGGGCTAGTGTCCACAGAAGAAGGAAAGTTCCCAGAAGAAACCTCATCCAATCCATGTAAGTGGGTGATGTGGTCAGGGGATGTCCAAACATGTGGCTGTAGTGTGGGCTAAGGATGCAAACATGTCACCTGTGGGTGCCCTTATAGAAGGCAAGTTGTACCTATCATGGATGCATTTTTTTTCAAGCCCATTCTTTGTCTTTTATTCTTCATTATTTTATTCCTTTTTTTGTTCAAGAGCTAATCAAGGGACACTGCCCCAGGTGTGGTGACTAGTGGTGACAACGTTACCCATAAGTATTTTCACAGAAATGGGAACGTTGGCTCGTGATGAGACCCCCTTTCTCTTGGCCATGCAACCAAGAGTCACTGCCTTGGTGTTGTGACCAGCTAATGGCAATGTCATACTGTTAGATACCCATGGACCTAATAGGCTAGCTCATGATGAGACCCCCTATCCTCTGGTTAGGCCTTGTTTTATTATTTTTCCTGGTCCCTCTTGTTTCTTGCTGAGAAGATTTTTATTTCTTTCTCGGGGATCCCTAGGTGAGGCATATCGAGGCTTTATGTTTAGGATTTTATCTTTTACTAGCTTGCTTTTACCTTCTGGCCATTTAGCCCCTTCTTCCCATGAGATAAGGCACAATCCTGAGAAAGGCCAACCCAATGTCTGGACAAATGGAATGGGATAGGTGAGCGGGAAACAAGATGGAAAAGTGGTACTATGACGGGAGCGGACGATGGATTTTCAAAAATTCCCCCAGTGGAAAACCAAAACCTACAGACATAGGCTTTGTATGGCACCCTATCAATCCCCCCAAACATGGTCAAGTGGGAAAGTGTAAGATCCAAGCAGTTGTTAGAAATAAAAGGAATCAGATGCACACATTCAATGGTTTTGATGATCAAAGTGACACATACCATGATACATGGACTAATTACCTCATGGAGCAAGAACCTTCTCTAACATAGGACCAAGCTGATGGTGGTGGATGTTGTTGTTGCTGACAAGACAAAGATGTTGGAAGAAAGAAAAGGTGGGCTCTCTAGGGCCATGCTAAATTCAATCCTACTCTCGGTACTCCATGTCTAGGACCTGTGGGCCTCGAGACATGATCTCCTAGTTATCCCTAAAAGTGAGGGATAACATCTAGCTCCAACTCGGGGACATGTGCTCACCGTAGAGAACATGAGAACCTCAACATCTCTGTCATAACCTGTTGACCTGCTCAATCTCAATAGAAGTATCGGTAACAAAAATGGGGTGGTAATGCCACCCCAACATATATAAATATATATATACTGAAATAAAGCAATAAATAGTGAAAACTACTTACCTGTACTTACCTGTTCACTGGATGTTTGGTGTAATCAAACAACCAGTGAAGCCAATCCAGTAACGTCCCACAATACTTGCCTTTGTGCTTCATCATAAACCAAAATAGTGAGAAAATCAAGCACAAAAATGACATGGGTTAGAACATATATCATATCATCATAAATCACACACTCTAACTCATGGAGGTGGGTGGGAGGGATAAAATGATGCCAAGACACCCCCTCAGGAGAGTGCTCAATCTGTCTTGGAAATGGATGGTGAAAATTCAAAGGTTCAAAAGACCAACTCGAGGAATCTGAACGCTGTCTACCTTGGACGTTTTCACAACTCGAGGCCTGAGAAGGGATTAGGAAAAAGTGAAAGGATGACTGACCATTTCTCAAGGGAAGGCTGGAAAAATGTGATAATAAGCTTCTTCTTGAAGTACTCAACTTTCCCCTAAATCTAGAATGAGGTTTTGTCTTACAGGAGACTTGGGACAAGGAACATGTTTCCAAACCATACCTTCAATGACATAGCGAGGTAAAGTGATCAAAGGGAGGTGGAAAATCTTATCATAAGTATCCTGCTTCAGGGAGGTAACTTCCTCATTTCTATCAATATCTGAGCGCAATGATGGTTGATAAATTTCTTCATAGAATAAATCTAGGTGCTCAGAAAAAAAACCATCAAAGTCCTCAAGGTATGACAAAAAAGTATTAGGAGAGCATAGTATCAAGTCATCCTTGGGTGTCTAAATAATCATGTCATGTTGTTGTTTCCAAATGCTAAACTTCCTATTAACTTCAGGCAAATGCAACTTTTGAAAATGACCCTCAATGTCGTAAATGGGATCTCCATCATATCCAATCACATCCCATTTATGTTTCCCGACATGTATGAACTCATTAATATTATCAACAAAGCCATCATTTTCATCATAAGATGAAGGGTTTAAATCTTCTTCACTTTCCACATCATAAGATATATAATCATTAAAAATTTGGAAGGGGAAGTAACTCACATTGCTTACTTCTTCTGGTGCAGGAGCTTCAAGTACTCGAATGTCTTCATCAAATGGAAGACCTGCCTCTATATTTTCTAGTTTGTCTGAAGGCTCCATTTCTTCTCTACTATTTGAGTCATCAAAATTTTTGAAAGGAAAGTAACTTACATCATTTTCTTCATTTTTTGCAGGAGGAATAGGATCTTGGAGAGATTCGTCGGATGGAGGACCGGTTACTGGTGCTTCATCCTCATAATTCACTTCTCGAGTTATATATTCACTGCATTCTATTGAATTATGGGAGAGATCTTACTCCTCTTCAAGGGGTTGGAAACGTTCTTTATAAATATCGTCTTTTATATCAGAGGATTCTTGGTATTGATCATGATATGCTTTCCTGAGATCTTCTACAATCTCAGTGGTGAATCCTTTGTCATCTAAGGCTACCATGAGATTTTGAAGGACATCTTCATACGTTTGGCAATCTGGCTTGGTAAAGTCTATAAACCTACTGATGAGGTGTATGAAAGATGATATACCCCTGTCTTTGCAACAACCCTTAAACCAATCTGGTAAGTAGGATGGCAGAATGAGTAAGAATAATTTTATAAGAGAATCCTCTCCTTCCAACTCTATTTTGCTCAAATACTCCAAAATATTTACGATGTGAGGAGTTGGGAGGCCCAAAAATGTTGGAGAGTTTTTTATCCATTTTGTATCAAAGTAATTTGGGTATCCTTGAAAACTTCTGAAATCAATACTCAGATACATTTGTTCCCAGTGTGCCATGATCCCATAACTTGGAAATATCACAGATTTGAGAATAAGGTGGCACCCTAGAAAATATTAGTGGAGTCACCAGATAATTTGCCTGAAACTATCAAAGGATAAGGGAAAACACCCTAAGTGGAGTCGCCAGGTAAGCTTGTAAGAATAAGACTCTCTGAGGAAAGGCTTACCGAAAAGTGTCATCTTGAGGAGAATTGACTCAGTGTTCCCCGACAACGGTGCCAAAATGTTATCGCATAGTTTGTAGCAAGGATAAAAGGCTATAATATGGAGAGACAAACTGGCGTAATAGGAACCAATCCCACCCAATGTCACCACAATGGGCTGGTTCTTTCTTTTTAGGGAGGTTAGGCCCAAGGGAGATGTCCCCAGTGACCTGGGGTTTTGAGGAGGCTTAAGGATAATAATACAAGGATAAGTTCCCCCCCTCACAAGTCACCACCAATCATATATTCCTGGCTAAACAACCAATGATGAAGTAAAACCCCCAAAGAAATGCACATGCCTGGAACAAAGCAACAACAAACTAATATATGCAAGCTAGTTTAATGGGTTAGTACTTCATATAAATTAATGTCTATACAAAAAACATATAAGCAATTTGGAAACAAATATTTACGAAGTCAATTTTTATAAATAGCAATGAGAACTATGTCACTTCATCAATAATTACTGAAATGATATGGCATTCAATGTAGTAGATCAACGCTTCATTCAATTTATGCCTAAATCACCATTCAATTTGCTCATAAAACAAAACCTTGCTGCACAAATGATGTAAATAGCTAAGGATGACGGCAACACTTAGGGTTAGCAAGTTAGTTTAGGCTAGGGTTAGTGAAGTTAGGGTTTCAATTCAAGGTTTTGAGAGTGTTTGGATCAAGTCCACTTCAACGCATGAGGTATTAGGATCAGTGCCTTGGGGTTAAATGGAGTCAATAATGAAGGACGCAAGAGTTGAAGGAGACAAAGACTAAGGACTAGAGGGAGAAGTTTTGAGGTGTTGCTAAGGCAAGGCCTCAAAATCAAACCCCTAGGGGAGAGTGGCTCACTCCGGTGTTGCTACAGCAAGGCCTCCTGCTTTCTCCTCATTCCTTAACTCGACTAGAAAAACGACTAGCTCAAGAATAAAGCATATAACCAAAAATGGAGGGTTTGATGAGACAAGGTGTTGCTATAGCAAGGCCTTTCAGCAAACCCTATAAAAAGTATGACCCTAAGTGTAGTAGACCTAGGCTCAGGATGTCTCTCTCTTCTTGGCATCTAGATAGTACAACTAGAAACAAAAGAAGAAGGGAAGAGAGTGTAGCAACAACCAAGCTCTCTCCTTATTCAATGGCTGGAAATTTCTATCTCAGGGGACTTGAGACAATGACCTACTTGTGTGCTTGTCACCTAGGGTTTTGATTCAGAAAAATTCATAAACATATGCAATAAATTATACTACAACCATTCATTCAAGACATTTTGTAGAAAAATACTTACAATTCACCAAGAAATATCAATGCAAACCCTAGTTGTAACACCTTCCTTCAAGAGAAATGACAAAATATGCCAAAATAGTCTTCGTTCAATAAATGCACATCATTAAATCAGCCAATAACCCAAGATAGGGCACAAATTTCAAACCTCACCAAGTGGTGAGTGAGAGATGATGAAAAAACGAAGGTAAAAATCCCTCATTTATACCATTCCATGACCTAATTTTACTTTTTAGGTCATGTAAAAGGTTGATAAGGCCAAAATACCAAAATCATATTGTTTTACATTAAATTGTCAAATTAAAACCCTAATTGAGCTGAAAAGAGATAAAAATCCCCTCTAAGGGGGACGTTAGCCCCTTCTAGGGAAAATGAAGCATCTTGGAGAAAAACGTTAGACTTACATGGGATTCTCCAACCTACCACACATGCCACTGCTGCCCAATCTATCTCCCAAGACGTCCATGATGTTGGATGACATCATGGTCAAGATGGTGACGTCCTAGGCCTTCCAAGGCCAACGTTCCACTGAAAAAGGGCCATCCCCTCTGGGTCAAGCTCTGTCGGGGTGCCTCTTTTGGAACGTCCTCTTCTTATCTAGTGCAAAGCCCCTGATTCATCTTTATCCTGTCTCTTCCCCCTTATGGGATCTCAACATCCACCTGATGGGCTCTTCAGCCCCATGGAGGTCTGAATTGATCATCTCCCCATGTGTACCGGTCCAAATGGTACCTGTCCATTGGGAAAGGTCCTGCACATCAAAAGCTACGCCCTCCATCGGCTCATCAGTCACAAGGATCATAGCAATGTCAATCACATTTCATCATCAATATTATTAAACATGTGCATAAAATCCCTAATACATCAGTTAACAGCTCAAAGATGTTACACAAGCCCACAATACAAGTCTGTAGAAAAGGATAAGGTGTCATATTGGGCTAGTGTCCACAGAAGAAGGAAAGTTCCTGGAAGAAATCTCATCCAAGCCATGTAAGTGGGTGATGTGGTCAAGGGATGTCCAAACATGTGGCTGCAGTGTGGGCTAAGGATGCAAAAATGTCACCTGTGGGTGCCTTTATAGAAGGCGAGTTGTACCTGTCATGGATGCATTTTTTTTCAAGGCCTTTCTTTGCCTCTGATTCTTCATTCTTTTATTCTTTTATTCCTTTTTTTGTTCAAGAGATAATCAGGGGACACTGTCCTGGCGTGGTGACCAGTGGTGACAACGTTACCCACAAGTATTTTCACATAAATGAGAAGGTTAGCTCGTGATGAGACCCCCTTTCCCTTGGCCTTGCAACCAAGAGTCACTACCCTGGCATGGTGACCAGCTAATGGTAATGTCATACTGTTAGATACCCATGGACCTAATAGGCTTGCTTGTGATGAGACCCCCTATCCTCTAGTTAGGCCTTGTTTTAATATTTTTTCGGGTCCCTCTTGTTTCTTGCTGAGAATCTTTTTATTGTTTTCTCAAGGATCCCTGGGCGAGGCATCTCGAGGCTTTACTTTTAGGATTTTATATTTTACCAGCTTTATTTTACCTTTCGGGCCTTTAGCCCCTTCTTCCCACGAGATAAGGTGCAATCCTAAGAAAGGTCAACCCAATGTCTGGACAAATGGAATGGGATAGGTGAGCGGGAAACAAGATGGAAAAGTGGTACTATGACAGGAGCGGACGATGGCTTTTCAAAAATTCCCCCAGTGGAAAACCAAAACCTAGAGACAGAGGCTTGCTAGGGCACCCTGTCAATCCCCCCAAACATGGTCAAGTGGGAAAGTGTAAGATCCAAGCAGTTGTTAGAAATAAAAGGAATCAGATGCATACATTCAATGGTTGTGATGATCAAAGTGACACGTACCATGATACCTAGACTAATTACCTCATGGAGCAAGAACCTTCTCTGACATAGGACCAAGCCGATGGTGGTGGATGTTGTTGATGTTGACAAGACAAAGATGTTGGAAGAAAGAAAATGTGGGCCCTCCAGGGCCATGCTAAATTCAATCCTTCTCTCGGTACTCCATGTCTAGGACCTGTGGGCCATGAGACATGATCTCCTAGTTATCCCTGAAAGTGAGGGATAATACGACACTCAGGATCCTTTTTTGGAATTAACGCGACTTCCCATGGCGCAAAGGTCCTATAATAAGTTGGATCCCGAGTGATATTGATACTATCTGTCTAGTTGAAACTTGGGAGAATGAGGATTCTAAGGTCCCTAACATGGAAGGATTTGTCTTGTGGTCGGCATGGAACAAAAAATCCCACCGTAGAGGGATAGGAGGCATAGCTTGTTATATTAGAAAGAGAATTTCTCCTCACATTCAACTTGATAAGATTGACCCTCTTAATCAATACATTTGGAGAGAAATTTTAGACAACAATGCTAAAAAGATGTATATAGCAATTTGTTATTTTGCACCTATTAATTATACTTTTTATAAGAAAAATAATCTAGATAAACATTGTCCCTATAATAATTTAGAACAAGATATTTATAATTTGAAAAATGAAGGTAATATCCTCCTGCTAGGAGACTTTAATGCTAGGACTGCAACTAAACAAGCTACTCTTTTAAGTAATGACTCCAACCATAATCCTTTATGGCTAGATGAGGACCTTGTTTTATCTAATAGCTACAAAAGAAGCTCTAAAGACCTAATTGAGAATTTTTTTGGTACTGAGTTGGTCAAGCTTTGTAGCTCTCAAGACCTAATAATTTTCAATGGAGTAATGAAGTGGCCAAACTGCAACCAGATGACTTGTATTCATGGGCTAGGTAGTATTTTTGTAGATTATGTGATATCTGATATCCCTGTTTCCAACCAAATAGCAACTTTTAACATTTTAAATGACCATGAGCCTGACTCTGATCATAAACCTTTAACCCTAACTCTAAAATTTTCCACACATAGGAGCACCATTGAAGAGAATTTTGATAATCAAAGGAATTTGCGCTTTGACAAAAGTAAAGTTGACAGTTTCTTAAAGGATTTAAATAGTAAATTAAAGCTCCTAACTTATAAGGACAACATTGAAGAACTCTATCATAATTTTACAACTACCCTTTCCACTTCTATTAACAAGTTCTCTTTCAAGGTGTCCTATAAAAAGAATAATAGAATGACCAACCCTTGGTATGATAAAGAATGTAAAATTGCTAGGAAAGCCATTAGGAATTCTTCTAATGAGTCCTTAAAACTCGATAAAATCAATACATACAAAGCCCTAATTAAAAGGAAAAAAAAATACTATATCAATAAAACACAAGAGCAACTTTCACAACTATACAAGTTGGATCCTAAGAAGTTCTGGAGCCAAATTCTAAAACGTAATGCTAAAGAAAATAATAGGATTCCCTTAAGGGACTGGAATTCCTACCTTAAAAGTATTTAGGAGTTCCCTAATGCCATGGACACCATTCCTATTGTCCCTACAAAGGAAGAAGCTTTTTCTTTAGATGACATAGAGTTCAGGGTTAAGTGGCTTGCAAATGGGAAAGCTAAGGACATTGAAAGCTACCAAGCTTAATTTTTTAAAATCGGAGGGCCAATCCTTATCCCTCACATACACAAACTCTTCAATTTAGTTGTCAAACAGGGCTTCCCTAAACCCTGGACGCAAAGCCTCATTGTTCCTATTTTTAAAAATGGGGATAGAAACATTCCCTCTAATTATAGGACCATTATAATTAGCTCAATTTTATCCAAGCTTTATGGAATTATTTTGGAAAAGAAGATTAGCCTTTGGCTAGAAATTCACGGTAAAATATCTAAAGGTCGGGCCGGGTTTAGGAGATATCATTCAAATGTGGACCATCTTGTTGCCTTTAGGATCATTGCAGAGGAGTTCCACAATACTAAAACCAATGTTTTTTGTTGTTTTGTTGACTTTAGAAAATCTTTTGACATGGTTCCTAGAAAAATCCTTTGGAATAGGTTGGAAGAGATAAAAGTGAATCTCGAGTTGAGGGCTGCTGCAATAAGGATGTATGAGAAATTTATTGCTAAGTTTAAAAACACTAAGGGCTAGTCAAAAGAGATTAACTGCAATATCGGAGTCAAACAAGGTTGTCCCTTGTCCCCTACCCTTTTTGGCATATACATTGACAAGTTAGAAGAATGCTTGGAAAAAGCAGGTTGTGTCAGCCCTACTCTCACTAATATAGTCATCAATCTTCTTCTTTATGCCGGTGATATCGTTCTTATGGCAAGGAGTCCCCGTGATATTGAAAACCAACTAAGAATCCTCAAGGATTTTTTCTCCAATATGGGTATCATTGTTACTACTGATAAGACTAAGGTCGTGATTATTAAATCCAATAAGATCCCTTATGATACAGTTGTATATGACAACAACAACTTGGAGGAAGTGACTTCATACAAATATATTGGAATTGTATTCACCACAAGCTCAATTGGAATTATAGCATTGAGAAAAGGATTATTGGGCGATGGAAAGCTTATTATGGGATTGAAAACAATTGTAAATCAGTGATCTTTGGAGTTGGGATAAGAAGAAACTCCTCTTTGAGACTCTTGTTACACCTGTTATTCTTCATGGATGTGAATTATGGGGTTTTAGTATCTCTCGTGAATCCTGGAGAAATATAGAGAAAATACAAAAGAATTTTATAACCTATAATCTCAAAATTAAAGGAAATACGCCCTATCCCATACTCCTCTTAGAAACAAGCCTCTCCCCCATTGAGAGCATGGCTATGACTAGATACCTAATGTATAAGAACAAGTTAAACAACATGGAAGACAAGAGGCTACCTAAAATTGCTTCAAAATCAAGTCATAACCACCATAGACTCAAGCGAGGATGGAATAAAGATGTCCAATCTTGGCTAAACTATTGGGGAATCATGGAAGAAACCATTTTCCAGAATAAAGATACTATTAAAAAAAACGTCAAATCAAAATTTAAGGAGAAAATGTGGTGTGATAAAGAGTTAGAGGAAAAAAGAAAATTAAGGTATTATAAAGATGTAATCAACCCTAATCTAGAAGATCAAAATTATCTATCTGTTTTTCCAAGTGTAAAGAAAAAAAATAAGCATTGCTAAGATAAGAACAAATTCTCACGAGCTCCATAGTGAAACTAGGGGTTGGTCGATTCCTAAAACGCCATGGGATGAAAGAGTGTGTCACCTTTGTGACATTAAGAATGTTGAAGATTAAAAACACTTTCTCTTAGATTGTCTAGCCTATACCCATATTAGATCTCATTTTCAAAATATGTATCACACTACCAACCTTCCTAACCTCTTAACTCAACAAAAGTATGGTGATCTTGGAAAGTTTCTCTTAATGCTTTTCAAGCACAGAAACAAAATTCTAAAGAATCATAAGTAATCACTTACCCTCTTAAGGTCTGATAGGCTAATTCATTCTTAGTGGACGTTAATCATCATCATCATCAATATGAAAATACAATAAAAGCCAATGATATGGTTGGTTGATAGCAACAATAGACCATTGAGAGGGTATTGATTTATTGGGGGCAAAAACACATGCATTAAAAAAAATTCATATCCACAACTATAAAATGAGTATTACTAAGTTTTTTTATTTAAATATTTTTTTAAATAATATTTAAGTGTAGTTTAGTCATTGTTTTATAATGATATTTTGAATAAATATAATAAAATAAATTGAAATAAATTATGTGTTTGTAATAATGGAATTAAAATATTTACATTTTAATTTAATAATATCTAAAATTAGTACTTATTAATACCAAAAATTATAAATATAATTTTAATTTAAAGCTCTCTATTTCGGAAACGTGTTCCCAAGCTCCCATTTCCTTGATGTTGAAGCTCCCAAGTTCCCAAAACGGTGAATGAGTTTAGGAGATGTTGGAGATGCTGCAGTTCCCATGCAACTATGGTTTTTTTGTTGTTTTTTTAATTGTGTTTTCCTTTTTTTAATGTATATTTTAATTATTTTTAATGTTTTTGTTTTTTTTTTGTTTTTTGGTCTTTATTTTTTATGATTTTTCTAATTTCGTGTATTTTTTTTAGGTTATTTAAAAAATATTCTAATTTTTCCTCGTTTTTCTTTTTTCCCTCTATCTTTATTTTATTTTTTTTTATTTCAAATTGGATTGTGAATTTGTTTAAAACATGTGGTTTTTTTTTCATTTTTTTTTTAAATAACATTGGTTTGTGGAGTTTTATTTTTTCAATTTATTTATTTTTAATGTAAATTTTAAATTAAAAAAAAATGAAATAAATATGTAATTTTTCAAGTAGTGTTTTAGGAGTCAATTTTGAGTTTCTTCTTTGCGGTGGTGTTGTAATATTGTAGATTACAACAAGATTCAGAGGGAGACTACATTGGAACGCACAACACACACATACTCACAAAGAAGATAAGTAATTGGGAAGGTTTATCAACCGTATCTTTATTCCTTATTAATGAATATAAATACATAGGAAGAATGGTTGAAGCGATTGTACCCGCTCCAACTAATCATTAGTTTAGTCCTTTTTAGGCATTTACCATTTGTTACATGTCTTTACTTAACTTTATCCTCTTTATTACATATATTTATGTATTTAACATCTAATGTATGATGAAAAGAGCCCAAGAGGCCCCTAAAACATTTACCCCACACTCAAATCCTTGCTCATCCCGAGCAAGCGTGCACCAATGTCTTGGGTCTCTGCTATTACAGAAGTATCCTCATTGTGTACCACCCATGCATACCGATCTGCATAGGTAAATTAGCCACAAAAGTAGTCAATTGGATAGGGTGATAGACATATACAAGGTTTATTGTGACTAGTCTCAACTATATCTAAGTGACTATATATTACAGGTCCCATCCCGTCGATCTCCATGTTCTTCTTACCTCTATCAACTATGATTTCTTTTGGGGTCGTCGAAGTTGTTGTTGTTGCCAAGTCAATCGGTCAATTCAAACCCAGACTATACACGTGCTCTTGTCAGGATGTCGCTCCCGGAGGATTCGTTATATGGGATCGATGAGAGACCGTGCCATCAACCACTCATACCATTATTTTTTTGTCATGACCCAAAAATATTCATATCAAAGGGGATGTTTACTTCAATTTTCTTGTAATCATCTTTTCTTTAAGCGCTTCATGTGTTTGTAAAACGTCTCTCTCGAATGAATTTATCCACTACTACATGCTCATCATTAGTGCTTAAACTTATTGTTGCAAAATTCTTATATGCTCCATGTCTGTGTCGGACTACTGCTCTTTAACGTGGTTGTGCTGCTTTATGCTTTCAAATATCTGACAATGTATGGAGTCTTCAATTCACATTACATGAAGGAGGACTGACATTGAATTAACTACGACTCTAACACACAAATACATAGAATTTTCTTGTGCAAGGCTTAACTTCATGATGTCGACTATAAATCAACTAATGTCGGTGAGGAACCTATCTTGTTGGCTAGAAACCAACTTACATTACAATGGCGAAGGGGATTTCATGGCTTCGAAGAAGACAAATGTTTAACCCCCTCTTTTCTATCTCAACTCAATTGACTCAATTGTACATTTGACTCAATCGAGTGATATGCAATCAATCAACAACATGTATTTTTTTCTTTTTTCTTTTTTGACTTTGATTAATTCGACTAAACACTCCAACTCGAATCGACTAAACATTGACTTACGATATCCTTCATGTAACGTGTTATAACATAGAACTTCATGATAATAAATTAAACTTTAAACTTCATTGATTGATGCTCAATTGGATTGTCTATTCATTTCTGGTTGACTTCCCCATATTTCATTGTTAGTAAAGTGTCATCTTCTATCTATTCATTCCTCCAAACAATACTTTTTCAAAAATGCATTTATGAATTCTCTTTGACTCAACGACTCATGCATGGGAAACATTTATGGCTTCCCTTCGTGGTGATTATTTCGCTGCAATCTGCGTTTAATTGGCTCTCATTCGTCAACTGACTTCCATTAGCATGATTGCTTCGACGCAGTGGTTTTGGCCAGTCAATTGGTCAAACATTAGTCATAGGGTCGACTAGGCTATGTCCATCATTCGATATATTTAATTATTACTGATTAGATGGTGTTCTATAATTTATAAAATGGTAGAATCAACACAATCCACTAGAAGAATAACTAATTGTTTGGACAATCAAAATTATTTCCATCTTCACTATCGGAGTGTAGAATGTGTTGGTCCAAATCCACCCAAGTCGAACCCTACAACCGTCGGTTGACTCTCATAAATTCACTTCAGTCGACTTTAAAATAGTGATTGGGTCAACCAATATTCTCCATTTTGAATGTGTTTAGATTGTTTCGAGAAATTGAAGGAGAACACGTGACATGGAAAGACTGTGTCCATCTTTTATCTCATTGATTTATGCGATCGTCTATTGTCTCCTTCTCCCATACCGTCTTTATACAAAAATGCATCAATATTTTCATCACCTCTATATCGATTTATTGGCAGCATGTAACCAGGGGTGGGCATACCTGCCCCCCCCCCCTAGGACCCCCTAGGAAAGCGCCCTGTGCACACAGCACAAGCAGGGCACTAGTACGAGGGATCGTCAGACGTAGTTGTCATATCTGACGTACCCACACACACACATGCAAAGAATATAACACATACCCAACATTCTCCCACTTGTTGTTTTATTTGCATCCAGGGGTCCAGGGCATTATATAGTCAACAATCTAGGGCAACAATGCCCATTGTTACTCTACACTAGGAGAGCTTTTATGTGCTCACAGACTTTGTCAATGAATCTGCAACATTCTTCAAAGTGTCAACCTTTTCCAGCAACACCTTCTTTTCCTCAACCATGTCTCTCACAAAGTGATACTGTACATAAAAATGTTTTGTCTTTGAATGGTAAGTTGGGTTCTTTGCTAGGAAGATTGCACTCTCACTGTCACAATCTAATCTCACTGCTTGTTGTACCAACCCAATACCTGAACACAATCTTTGTAACCATATTGCTTCCTTTCTTGCATGAGTGGTTGCCATGTATTCAGCTTATGTAGTTGAGAGTGCCACTACAGCCTGTCTTTTGCTCATCCAACTGATTGCTCCTCCAAATAGGTTAAACACATACCCACTTGTAGATCTTCTACGATCCAGATCTCCAGCCCAGTCTACATCAACAAATCCATGTATGTCCAGCACTCTATCCAATCCTGGTCTTCCTTGGTAGCACAATCCATAACTGGTAGTGCCACGAAGATACCTAAAGACCCTCTTTACTGTTGTCCAATGCTCCTTCCCTGGTTTTGACATATACCTGCTCAAAACTCCCACTGCATGTGCAATGTCCGGTCTAGTACAAAACATTGCATACATCAAACTGCCAACTGCACTGGCATACGAAACATGAGACATGTCCTCTTCTTCTTCTCGTGTCTTGGGACACTGATATGCAGATAACTTTACACCTATAGGAATAGGAACCATGACTGGTTTACTTTCATGCATATTAAACCTCTGCAATATCATCTCAAAATATTTTCTCTGATTCAACCAGAGTTTCATGTTTGCATGATCTCTTTTAATCTCCATTCCCAAAATGAAGTTAGCAACACTGAGATCCTTCATGTCAAATTTGGAGGATAGCTGCGATGTCACCTCCTTGATAACATCCATGTTATTTCCTACCAACAACATGTCATCAACATACAATACTACATAAATGAATTGATTACCAACTTTCTTGGAATATACACAGTAATCAACCCTGCTTCTTACAAATATCAATCCAAGGATGTATGTGTCAAACTCTTGGAACCACATCCTAGGTGATTGCTTCAGACCATATAGTGACTTCTTTAGCTTACAAACAAACTCTTTCTTTCCCTTCAGTACAAAGCCTTATGGCTTCTTCATGTAGATTTATTCTTCCAGATCCTCATGTAGGAATGTTGTCTTCACGTCCATTTGTTCCACTTCAAGATCAAAAGAAGCAGCAATAGATAAAAGAAATCTAATAGAAGTTAAATTAGCAACAGGAGAAAAAATCTCACCAAAGTCAATTCCCTCTACCTAGGAATAACCTTTTGCTACTAACTGAGATTTGTATTTCTCCACTTTACCTTGTGCATTAAACTTCTTCTTAAACAACCATTTGCTACCAACATATTTTCTTCCAGCTGGCAACTCAACTATATCCCATGTCTCATTCTTATCCAAGGCATCCATTTCTTCAACCATGGCCTTCTTCCAGAGTTTACTATCCTCTGAATTTACTGCTTCCCTGATAGTTCTGGGATCATCATCAGTAATAGATAAAGAAAAATTGGAACGAAAATCAGGTGGACTATACCTTTCTGGTTTCCTTCTATCTCTCACTGATCTCCTCAATACTGGGGTATGAGGTTCTTCTTTTTCTTCTTCTACTTCCTCTTCTTCAGATGATTCAGATTTTGCATCATCCAACTCAAGCTCTATTTTCTCAAGTTCATCTTGCATTGGTAGGAATTCATGTTTGGACACATCTTTTACCTCTCTGAAAACAACATCTCGACTGTAAACAGTTTTCTTGGTTTCTAGGTTCCAAAGCTTATAACCTTTCACACCATCTTTATAACCAATAAAGATACACTTTTCANCCTTTTTATCCAGCTTACTTCTATTTTCCTTTGGAACATGTATATAAGCATCACAACCAAACACTCTAAGATGTTGAAGAGAGTGTTTCTTTCCAGACCATACCTCGTGTGGAGTTTTATCATCCAACGTTGATGAAGGTGATCGATTGAATGTTGTACCCACTGCCTCTGCCCAAAATTCTTGCCCTAACTCAGCACCACTGAGCATGCTCCTTGTTTTTTCCATCAGTGTCCTGTTCATCCTTTCTGCAACTCCATTCTACTGAGGAGTGTATGGAGTAGTATTTTGCCTTGCTATACCACACTTCTTACAGAATTCTTCGAATTCATTTCCGCAGAATTTTCCACCATTATCTATTCTCAATACCTTTATTTTCTTATCTGTCTTATTTTCTACCAGAGCCTTAAACTCTTTAAATTTATCAAATACCTCAGATTTCTTTCTAAGAAAATAAATCCATGTGTTCCTTGAAAAATCATCTATGAATGAAACATAATACACAGATTTACCCAGGGATGGAACAGGAACAGGTCCAAACACATCACTGTGTATCAACTCTAAGATCCCCTTTTCTCTTGTAGCACCAGATGGGAATCTTACTCAAATTTGTTTACCATATATGCAATGTTCACAGAAATCAAAATCCAGAGTGAAATTAGGCATACCTTCAACCATACCTTTACCGTGTAGTGTTTGAAGGCCCTTTTCTCCAATATGTCCCAGTCTTTGATGCCACAGCATGGTCTTCTTTCCAGGGACAATATTGGTCTTGTCTTCTTTACTCCTATGTTCAGGGACAACAGAACTGTTACACCCATTAGTATAAGTGCTTCCCAGAAACTTGTACATAGTTCCACACCAAACTCCCCTCATCAACACCATTGCTCCTCGTACCATATTGCAAGTGTTATTTCCAAATACAGTATCCACTCCTGCATCATCCATCTTGCTTACAGATATTAGGCTCTTGGCTAGTTTTGGAATGTGCAGAACCCCAGGGAGTGTTCTAATCCTTCTATCTTTTAGTAGCAACTTAACCCTTCCACGTCCCAAGATTTTTGTTGTCAAGTCATCCCCTAGGAATACATCACCACCATCATATTTTTCATATTCAGAGAACCACTCCCTGTGAGGAGTCATATGGTATGACGAACCTGAGTCGATCAACCACACTTCACGGTCTGCATGTGTACTTGTAGATGCCAGGTAAACATCACCTCCTTCTTCAGTGGAGGTTTTCACCTCTATGGAAGAGGTACTATCAGATCCCTTTGGTTTTTCAACCTTCTTAGACATGCAATCTTTCTTATAATGCCCTGTTTTACCACACTTCCAACATTTCCTCAAAGATTTTCCTGGAGACTTAGATCTACCTGTAGATTTAGATCTCCACCCCGAAGGCTTACCAGGGTTCCCATCTTGGGTACGACCTCTTACAAACAAAGCATATGTGCTATAACTATCCATGTTTTTTTGCCTCATCTCTTCAGATAACAAGGATGCAACTACATCCTCATACTTCAATGTAGATTGAGTGGTACTACCTATTGCTACAACCAGATTATCCCAAGAGTCTGGCAAAGAACATAACAAAGTAATACACTTATCTTCTTTTGTAATCGTAACATTAATAGAGCCAAGTTGACTTACTAGAGTATTAAAGGCATTTAGATGTTCTGTCACAGAATCTCCATCTTCCATCCTAAGATGATACAACTTCTTTCGAAGAAACTGCTTGTTTACCAAGGACTTTGATTGATAAAAATTCTCCAACTTATCCCATAGTTCCTTGGCTATAGATTCTCCTGAGACATTCAATAACACTGAATCTGTCAAGCAGAGTCAAATAGTACTCCTTTCTCTTCTATCCAACTTCTCCCAATCTTCCTTCGACATACCAGTAGCTGGTGTACTAGTAGTTTGTGTACTAGTAGGTTGTGTACCAGTAGCCTGTGTGCTAGTAGACGATGTACCAGTAGGCTGTGTACCAGGATTCACAACAATCCATTGTTCTTTGTCTACAAGAAGGTCCTCCATATTGAGCTTCCATAGCTCAAAGTTTTTACCATTGAACTTCTCTATCTCGATTCTAGATGAGCTCGCCATTCCTCTTTCTATACTCGAATCTCCACTGCAAAAGCTCCCACTAAACCCAGGTTTATCACAGACACAAGATAAACTTGATCTATCAAGACCGAGCCAAACCCTCAACAACAAAGGCATCCCTCTGAAGCCAAAAATGAGCTCTGATACCACATGTGTGTAAGTTTTAAACCTGTAAAGTAAAGCAATGCATATAGATTTTTAAGAAAAACAGAATTTAATCAATGGCTCATTCACATAGTACACAAAGATTTATACCGGAAACCCTCAACCGGGAAAACCTTTCTTATATTCATTATATGGAATTTCACCATTCACCATACAATATATATACAATGTTTTTAGGTATTCCATAAATACCAAAACCCTAATCCCTTAATCCGGGATTAATTTACAAAACCATTAAAAATAGCAAAATCCGCTAAAAACGCAGTTTTCATATCTGACACGCCCACACACACATGCAAAGAATATAACACATAGCCAACATGGTCATCCTTTCCTTTTTTAAAACCAACAAGTGTGCTCCAACATTATTTTCTTAATGAATTGTAAGTTGGTCGTTTTTTAGATTTTTTTTGTCACAAGTCTCCCCATTACCCAGTTTCGCATAAAAAAAAAATCTTGGTCGAATCTTTATCTAGCATAATCGATTGGGTATTCTTCGACATCCACTTAATGAACTGGTCAAGTCGAGTTGATTTTTTCCTGGGAGGTTAGAGTCGATTCTTTATTCGGTGCCACTATTGTGTTAGTTTTTATATGGGAAATGAAGGCGTACTTTTGTTGGTCTGTGTTGTCTTTATCGAGCTCGACCGACACTTCACAGTGCTATATCAATGCATCATATCTCCATTCATTCAACGGTGGTGGAATGCTTCTCCTATCAATCGAATAGGTGCAACAATTATTCTTTAATAGCTGACTACAATGGTTGAAGGAAAGCATAATAATTAACCCTATATTTATTCCATTCCAGTAAGCCATCACACCCATCGGCATAGTGTATGCCTCCTCCACACACTTAGTAGAGATTCTATACATTCATTTCATCAATTCCATTAGTGGCTGCAGAGTTGTTTATTACTCTGTAACAACAAAGATTTCATGTTATAGTGGGTCGAATTTTGTGTATATTAATAGCCGCTAGTCAGTTTCCACCAGTTGGGCCTTCGACTTCACTCAGTCGATATTTTTGTATTTCATAGGTCGGTCGAAGTTTTTATGGTAACTTTATGTTCAAGGAGACTTCAATTTCACTGAGGTATGAAATTACGATCAAAATCAAAATCGATACTACTCCATCATCAATAGGCCATGATCTTCCACTTAATCAAAGGAATGTGGTCGATCACGATATTCATTGAAAATAATTTGTGTGTAAAATGGTCTTCAAATTTCACCGACAACTCGTCGATTATTGATCTTTCAACTTTTGTTTAGGCTTGTCTAACCACACCCATGGACAATCAACAAGCAGTTGATTAATCATCGAGCATCACCATGAACAATCAAATTATTTCATATATAAACAACAATCCTTAAGAGAAATCAACTTCATAATTTATTTTTCATCTTGCATATTTTCTTCATCTTCTCATAATTTTTATGGATTCTTATGCAAGTTGAGTTTCTTTCTGATCTTCAGGCGATCAGCATCCACGAGAGAGAAACAATCGATCTCTTCTTATCTTCCATCATTTTCAAGTTCGGGAATCATCATGAACGATGGAACGACTATGAACAATCAAGAACAAATATTCCTCATCATCTGCATTCAACGAGCATCTTCTACATCCGAATAAACAACATTCACAAGCAGAAACCATTGATATTTCACCAATATTCACAAGCAACAACCAACAAATCCTTTCTCTCTTTATTCGATTGGCATTCATTGCACAAGGAGTTGTTTGCAACGAACGCACCTGAGCACTTCACAATAACCAACTAACAAAGAAGATTTCTAGTTTCTTGTGCAGGTTGTAGGCTTGTGAGAAGCATACTTTCACGCAAAGTCGACAATATGCAAGCAACAATTAAAGAGCATCCACCAACGTCCATGAGTAGAAATTGGCAAGTGATTTCCAGATCTTCTTTATCTTCTCCATCTTTTTCAGGTTCGAACCACCGCCCGTTGTTGCTATCACCCAGCCGAATGAAGGAGGCAACAATGCCAATGTTGTAATCTTGTAGATTACAATGACATTCATAGAGAGACTACATTGGAATGCATAACACACACATACTCACAAAGAAGATAAATAATTGAGAAGGTTAACAAAACGTATGCTTATTCCTTATTCATGAGTATAAATACATAGGAATGGGAATAATGGTTGGAGCGGTTGTACCGGTTCCAACTAATCATTACTTTAGTGGTTTTTTAGGCATTTACCATTTGTTACATGTTTTTATTTATTTTTATCCTCTTTATTACATATATTTATGTATTTAACATCTAATGTATCATGACAAGGGTCTAAGAGGCCCCTACAATAGATGGTATCATCAATTTTCGATTCAGGGTCAATTTTAAGGTTTTAAGTTTTTGTGATGGCCATGATTTGAAACAAGTTGGAATTTAAGGATTTTTTCCGCAACAGTATTGATTCCCAAGGTTGTGATATCAAACAAGTCAAAATTTTAACCACCCCCCAAAAAAGGGTGCTACCAGTAGCACCTCTTTTAAAATGGGGATTGATTTTTATGTTTTTGATGCAAAAATACGGGTTTTTTGGAATAGAGTTCTCGTTTTGAGGTCACATTTCTCGTTAAGTTGGTAACTATGTTTGGGTTATTTGTCTCCTATTTAGCATCTTCATTCTTTTGCTATGGAAGATAAGTTACATTTTCTTATTTTAACTCCTCATAACTACTTTACTTGGAAATCTACAATGGTTGTTTTATTGTAGAGTAAAGGTCTATACACGGTTACTATTGGTATAGAAATTGAACCCACACAAAATATTGAAAAACATAAATGGAATAATCGTTGAGATGAAGCATTAGGTTTAATATGTCTATCTTTGTCTCTAGAATTATTATTCCATCTTGAAGGCATAGATACTCCTCATGCAGAATGGAAGCAACTTGAACAACTATTTGGTAAAAGCAGGTGAAATTCATGTTCATTAATTGGAAAATGAATTAATCGGTCTCAATTCTAATAATTTTGATATTATTCAAGATTTCATTTCCAAGTTCAAATCTCCTTGGTAATAAAAAATGCATAAGAACAACAAGATGGTGGAAAAGGCTCACTAGACAACTCTTACTTTATTCACATCAATGTTACATATTTATAGTACAATGGGTGATGCCACCTCATAGAGAGATTTTCTCTAGATCCTAGAATCATGCATGATGACTAGGCTAGACAATCTTAACTAACTCATTATTAATCACTTGAGGATATATTACTAATATCCTAAATGAATAGTACAAATATAGGTGACAATTTAGACTTAGTGATTGGTTAAGGTAAGCCATATGCTAACAATCCCCCCCTCAATCACAAGTCTGATCAATAATACCAGCAATGAAGCATAAACTGGTATCAATTCCAAGTCTTCATATTGAAACTCCTGTGTTGAGCCTCAATGAAGAACTGCCTGAAAAATTGCCAATCTAGATGCTAAATGGATAATCTGAAATGAACTAGAAGAGAGCTGAGATATGGAAGTGAACAGCTGCAATATCTGAACATTTCCTGATTACTTGTCAATTTGATCATTTTTCCAAGTATTTGAGCTAGAAGAATCTAATGTCTTATGTTAATTGGTGAACATGTAGTATCACCACTCTACTTTCAGTGTATAACTAAAGTGTTCTCTCAATTTGTGGTTTGGGATAACCATTGACCAATTGATACCATGTATCTGATGATTTTTGGATAACTAACCGATATTGACACTTTTAGGTGTCCAAAAACATCCCAATGTATAATGTGTATGATTCAATTGCAAGTCATTGAACCATAATTTTGCCAAATTCTGCCATCTCTGGAAAATATCACTATGTAATCATGTGAGTGAGGATGCATGCAATTTGTTCACTTAATGTAAACTCCAATTTGATTAGAGCGAACCAAGAGAAGTGAATCAGCTTCTAGTCTAACACATCCCCAAAAATTCCTGACAACTCAATCAAATGCCAAGCTGCAATGCAGAAGGATCCTCGTGTTCTCTGCTAGGTCGAATGACCATCTATGTGAACCAAACGTCCACATCGTTGCTCTCAAAATCAAAATCAATATCCCAATTATGTATCATTCAACTTAAACTCATTGAACCATAATTTTGTTAAAGTTTTTCATCTACAGACTGCAGTTGCCCATTTGGAAAATTTCATGCCCATCTCGCATATCTGTTGTCAAAACTTTCAGTCTGACAACCATCTTCAATTCCATTGCCCATTTGGAAAATGTCATGCCCATATGGCATATTTGTTCTCGAAACTTCCTGTTTGACAACCATATTCAATTCCATCATCAATTCCCCCCTTTGTCAGCTAAGAGGAGAGATCACTAGTGGTTTCACGAACCATCTTCACTGGAATTTTGAACTCCCCCCCTTAAGGTGCATGAGAGTTTCATCATTGTACTCCCTCCGTATATGCTCAAGAGAGTACCATACTTGTTCCATTTGAGTACAACACAAAGTGGTCATGTGGAAACAACCACATGTTATCTCATCCTGTGAGGGACATGCTCGAAATCTATGCCATAAGGGGACCACTTATGTGAGGTACAAAAATGTTATGTGCTACAACATTGGTTTTTAATCGAGATTGAATTCTTCGGTAAGACTTATATAATCACTTGGTTGTTGATGACCACTTCCAAGGATCAATCCACGCATAGTGAATCTTCAATCTTGCAGGTTTCTTTAGTGTTGAACATCTGTCTAAAGAATGGTTATGCTTGCCACAATGCTGGCAAGGATGGAGATCAAAACACTGATTCTCCATGTGACCAACTCGATTACAATGTTGGCACTTATCATTCTGATGCTCAACTGTGACAGGTGAAGTTGAAAATTCTTGAAGGAATCCAACACTATGGAACTTGATTGGTCTAGAATAATCGAGAATATGAAAGGTAACTTCCTTGTCATATCCAAGTCTTGTTCTATTCTTGTTGTAAATGATTTATTCCTAAGGTCTAATGATGGGATTGGAAAGAGTATTCTGAACCTATTTCTTTGAAATCTGTGGAAGTGGATTTATTGTATGTTGTTGCATCATTGAAAGGTTTTTTTCATTGAACTCAAAAGAAAACTCTTGAAATGTAGTTTCAAGAATAGCTTCATTTTCATTTTAAACTTCTTCTGAAGTTGTATAATTGTGTTGTTCTTGCACCGATTGTTGAACATAATCATTATCATCATCATCATCATAGAGAGGGTTCTGCTGAACAAAAACTAATTCAGAACACTTCACTGGCTGTTGGATTTTGAGATCTATCAACTCATCATTAAGTAGTTGGGATAGAGATTGAAGAAGTCTAACTTTAGCTTGCGTCACTTGCAAACAGGTTAGCACTGATTGAAGAGTTTCTTTGTTCAATATCATTGTGTAGTCTTCAGTGGTGTTTATTAGAGTGTTCAGAAACTCTAATAATTCTAGATTTTGCTCCATTTGAACGTGCTCGCTTGCACTTCTTGTTCACTTTCTCTTCGCGCTCACTTGAACTTTTCTTGCTTTCTTCCAAGAATTTGAGGGCATCAGATACTACCGAAAATGCACCCAAAAGTTTAATGTTTACAATGATTTGAGTTAAACTACTCAACCTTGTCAATTTCAACTGAAAATTACGATGACTCGGGAATAGAGTGATACAAGCAAGTTGTGGGTGTCGGGTTCAACCAAAAATGCACCTTATGACAAATTCAGTTCAACTCAATTTGATTTCAAAAAGACAAGTAAACTTACAAAAGGACAATTTGCAAGTTAACACGCATTGAAGCAATGTTTGCAGGGGGTTATATTGTCCCCTCCATTTCTTTATTTCAAGCAACGTCTGGAGCCAGCCAACCTTTTGATAAAATACTACCACCAGCTCCACAACAGTTTTGTAGAGATACAATGAACATCTTCCTCAAGAGCTTCCTGTGCAGAAGAACAGAAAAAGAATTGTAGGGGAGGTGGAGCAACCCAAAATTTACCGTCAAAACATGGATCTTGACGCTGATCTGGAAAGCATATTCTACAACCTTGATCAGCCCGCACACGCAATTCAGCATGCCTGCTCAATGGACATGGTTGGTACCAAATTTTTTTATGAAGATCAATCCTTCGTATTCCAGAGCATTGTTTTTGAAACCGAATCAAAAAAATTAATCATTGAAAAAAGAGATGCAAAAAATAAGAAAAGAAAACATTGTTCAGAACTTGACCTTGCCAATATGCACGCATCCAAAATCTCTGAACTTCATAGGGAAACCGGAGATGCTCTTCATGATTCTGTTGGAGTCATTGAAGCCGAAAATGCCAGACTAAAGAACCAGATTAAGGAATTAGAGGAAGCTTGGTTTCATATGCCATTGCTTGGTAGTTCCTTGGAAATAGCCATGCCTGGGACTACGTGCACCCCTGCAACAAATCTAAAAGGTTCCTCCATCTTCCTCGCATCCTGTAGAGGATATGTGGAGAAAAATATCAACAAAAGAATAGAATTGATTGCTAAGGCCTGGTAAACATCACAGAATATGGATTCCCTGGGGAGCAGGGCACATAACTTGCTCCTACTTCTGTAGACAGATTTAAAGAATGAAGAAACTTTCTATGTTCACTTGGTCATCCCTTTCGCCTTTCATGTCAACAACATGCCAGAGACAAGAAGACAACATGATCTCCCATCCAAAAAAAGGCTCACTCAATTAGAAGCATGCTGGAAATAGAAAGTGAAGAACCTGTACCTAATCGTGCAATCATGTGAGCAATCAATATCAAAGAAAGAAACATTATTCACAAAGCTCACCAAAATAGACTTAGCAGGAAAGACAAATGGCTTCTAGGACCCCAGCTTAATCCTCAACTCCCTGACGTTAACCAAGCAAGCTTTTGATCAACAAGTTGATAATTTGAAGGCCTTGTCTTTAGAAATTTTTTACATAATTGTTGAATATCATGAAGAAGAGGTGGACAACTGGCTAGTCAGGTATTCACTACAGAATGGAGACATTCATGAAGGTTTGTGTAAACTTTCAATTGATCTAAGCGAATTAGAAAATGAAGTTTTCAACATTCGAATCCACAATGACATCAATGTTGCCCCCTTGAGAAGCTATATTGAAGAGAACTTGAAGTGGATCAACCACGAAATCCAACAGGCAAATGCATAAATCCTCTGTGTATCAATCCAGTTATTGAAGTGGGTTGCCCACAAAAACCAGCAAGGAAAGGCATGACCAACCAAACACAAAAATTACCTATACGTACCATCCATGTAAGTGTATAGTGATAGTCCTTTCTTTATCAATCCAATTATTCCTTTTCTGAGTAGAAATCTATAGGCAAAAACTGATCTTCCCATTTCTACTTTTCAGGTATTACATTCTAGCGTGTCCAACTTCTTTCCACACTCTTATTTCTTGTACATATTTATGTCATGGTCCGTGGGAGCCCCAATCCCAGTCTATATGACAAACGCATTTACATTTCCAGGGATATGTAACAAACTATTATTTTTTGCATATATTCCAAATAAAACTATTCTTTTGTCTTCTTATATATTTATGTCTTCCTGGATTTTTTATCTTCAGCTATGATGAATGTGAAGTCATTTTGTTTATTTTATCTCTATTCTCTTTTTTTCTTTTTCAAAATAAAGTATGACATAAATCACTCGCTCAAATTTGACATATCATATTTCACACATATATATGTTTATTTAAATTTCCAGGAATATGTAACACGTTTCATTGTTTTCCAATTTTCAGCCCGCCAGCTCGACAACCTGTGCTCCAAAAACTGCTTAAGTATGTAATCTGGGCTCTGTCACACTATATAGAATGAGGGATCCATACATGCTCCATAAAAGTACATATTTTGTATGTATAAAAGTAAATATCTACTTTAAAAAATTAAGTTTTTGCTATGTACAATTTATGCTCTCTAGGAACCTATAGTTTGATACATTCCAATTTCTTGTATCCATGAGCCTCTGTTTTAAAGAAAACTAATTCGGGAATGTTATTTATTTGGTCCTCCTGTCCACCACCCTGTGTAACAGACATTGGTACTATATTTTTTGTACATTTGTCCACCACCGTGTGTAAAACCTATGTAAAGAAAAGTAATTCCTGAATGTTAAATTTTTGGGACACGAGCCCCTTGAAATTCAAATAGTTTGCAGGGCCCATTATCAATTTGTACATCAAGGAACTCTCGGTGCTATTTGAAGGTCATGGAACAACATAAACCCACTTTTCAGGTCCCCAACCCGTGAACCCGCGATCCAAAAACTAGCTAAGTATGGAATGAGGGTTCCGTCTATGCTCTAATTTGGGAAGGCTAGCTTTCCTCCTGCTTTTATGTGTTCCTAGATTTTTCATTTTCAGAATGGACTATGACAAAAATCATTTACTCAAATTTCAGATATCAGATTTCACTTATATATGTGTGTGTGTGTGTGTGTGTGTGTTTCTTTAAATTTTCAGCAATATGCAACACGTTTTATTATTTTTTTATATAAATGTCGTAAAATTGTGTTCACTACTTTATTTCTACTCAAACGTAAAGAGACTATCATTTCTTGCATCTTTGCAACATGTCCTGCACAATGTTTGTCACAAAGGCCCTTAAAATTAAAATAGTTTGCAAGCCCGCTTCTTAATTTGTACACCACGTATCTCTGCCTGTTCTTTGTAGGACATGGAATGAGGGCTCTTTCGTTGTTCTATAAAATCTCATCCCCATACTTTATGAAAGTACATATTTTGTATCTATAAAAGTAATTCCCGAATGTTAAATTTTTGGGACACGATCCCCTTGAAATTCAAATAGTTCGCAGGTCTCGTTATCAATTTGTACATCACAGAACTCTCGGTGCTATTTGAAGGTCATGGAACAACAAAAACTCGATTTTCAGGTCCCCAGCCAGAGAACCCGCGATCCAACAACTGGCTAAGTATGGAATGAGGGTTTTGTCTATGCTCTAATTCGGGAAGGCTAGTTTTCCTCCTGCTTTTATGTGTTCCTAGATTTTTCATTTTCAGAATGGACTATGACATAAATCACTTACTCAAATTTCAGATATCAGATTTCACTTATATATATATATATATATATATATATATGTTTCTTTAAATTTTCAACAATATGTAACACGTTTTATTATTTTTTTATATAAATGTTGTAAAATTGTGTTCACTACTTTCTTTCTATTCAAACGTAAAGAGACTGTCATTTCTTGCATCTTTGCAACATGTCCTGCACAATGTTTGTCACAAAGGCCCTTAAAATTAAAATAGTTCGCAAGCCCGCTTCTCAATTTGTACACCGCGTATCTCTGCCTGCTCTTTGTAGGACATGGAATGAGGGCTCCGTCGTTGTTCTATAAAATCTCATCCCCATACTTTATGAAAGTACATATTTCGTATCTATAAAAGTAAATGTCTACTTTAAAAAATTACGTATTTGCTATGTATAGTTTATGGCCTGCAAGAACCTATAATTTCATAAATTTCAATTTCTTGTATCGAGGAGCCCCTGTTTTAAAGAAAACTAATTCGGGAATGCTATTTATTTCGTCCTTCTGCCCACCGCCCTATGTAACAGACACTGGTACTATACTTTTTGCCCTCTTTTCCACTAGCGTATGTAAAACCTATGTAAAGAAAACTAATTCGCGAATGCTGAATTTTTGGGACACAAGCTCCTTAAAATTCAAATACTCCGCAAGTCCGATTCTCAATTTGTATATCACGAAACTGCTGGTGCTATTTGTAGGACACAGAAGAACAAAAGCATGTTTTTCAGGTCCCCAGCTTGAGAACCCGCGATCCAAAAAATGCCTAAGTCGAGAAGCCGCTTTTTTAAAGAAAACTAATTCGGGAATCATATTTGTTTCATACTTTTCTCCACCAGCCTATGTAACAGGCGTCAGTACTATTTATTTATTTTTTACTCCAGCAGCATATGTAAAAAGGAAAACTAATTCGAGAATGCTAAACTTGTTCGACACGAGCGCCTTCAATTTCAAATAGTCCACAAGTCTGTTTGTCAATTTGTATATCGCGGAACTCTACGGATTATTTGTAGGTCACAGAACAACAGAAGCCCAATTTTCAGCCCGCTAGACCGAGAACCCGCCATTCAAAAATTCTAGTCCTCAAAGCAGCATGTCAATTTGTATATCGCGGAACTCTCAGTGGTATTTGTAGGCCACGGAACAACAGAAGCCCAATTTTCAGCCCGCAATCCCGACAACCCGGAATGAAGCTTCCATGCATGCTCTATATATCTACTTCATCAAATTACATATTTGATTTTTGTAAGCCATGGAACAACAAAAGGCCAATTTTCATCCCCCCTAGCCCGATAACACGCGATCCAAAATTTCAAATAGTCTGCAAGACCGCTTGTCAATTTGTATATCGTGGAATTCTCAGTGCTATTTTTAGGTCATGGAACAACAGAAAACCAATTTTCAGCCCAACAACCTGAGAACCCGCGATCCAAAAATTCAAATAGTCCGCAAAACCGCTTCTCAAATTGTATTTCGTGGAACTCTTGGTGCTATTTGTAGGCGACAGAACAACAGTAGCCCAATTTTCATCCCACCACCCCGACAACCCGGAATGAAGCTCCCGTGCCTTTGTTTTAAAGAAAACTAATTCGGTATTGGTAGTCTTTTTATGCTTTTGTCCACGAACCTATGGGAGCACAATTTTCAGCCTGCCAGCCCGACAACCACAATGGTCTATATATCTACTTAATCAAATTACATATTTGGTATCTAGCAACTCTTCTTTGTAACATATGTACGCCCTTAAATATCAAATAGTCCACAACTCCAATTGTCAAATTGTATGTCGCGGAACTCTGGGTGCAATTTGTAGGCCACGGAACAACAAAGCCCGCATTTCAGTGCACCAGCGCGTTACTACTATTTCTGTGTATTTTTTCCATGACCGTATGAAAAGCATATCTAAAGAATAGTACTTTGGAAATGCTAGTTTTTTTGGACACCATACCTTTAAGATTCTAATAGTCTGCAACTCCGATTGTCAATTTGTAAATCGCAGAACTATCTCTGCTTTTTGTAGGGCACAGAAGAACAGAAACATCTCGAGAAGCCGCCATCCAAAAACTCGCTAACTATTGAATCAGGACTCCGCCTTGTAAAATTACATATTTTGTATGTATAAATTATGTTATTCAAGAACGTTTCATTTCATAAATTTCAATTTCTATTGTGTGCAGGAATGCTAATTTTTTTTGTTGTTTTTTGTCAAGAAACCTATGTAACCCACATTACCACTATTTTCCCCGATTTTTTGCCCACGTACCCATGTACTTCAACTTCCTACCCATGTGTCTGTACTCCTTCGCATTTATTCCCTTTCCTGCAGATGGGGTGCTAGTAGAGCACACGCGTCGAGCGGAGCAGTCAGGAGCGATACTCCATGGCACCGACGATGTGAAGACCGCGTGCCACTCACTCCCAACTGCCTAATCAGTTCAAGTTCAGCTCGCTCGAGGCATGACGCCATTACTCTCAGTGCACCCTGCTCTACCTTCACATCCTTTCGACGGACTAGCACCCTCGTTGCGCCTTTACTCTACGCGTGCGGCCATTTATGGAACCTCAGCAGCTGCCCGACCTATTTCAATTGCTCCAGTGGGTCCATATGGATCATTCTTTCCTTCTTTTTCTTCTCAGAGCTCGGCTTCCTGCCAAGCCTTTCCCTACTCTGCATTTGTCCTACCCTGCTCTGTTCTTGCCGTGTTTTCGCTCTCCCACTGTCTTGAAGATGTTTCGGCTATGAAGGAATTCCAAAGGCCGACCAGCTTGCCAGCCAAACCAACCCCGCCTATTCTCTCCCTGTTATCCTCCTCCTCTTCGGCCACCTCGTCGTTCTCCCTAGCGCAGTCGACTCAAATTCCCGCATCTCTCCCACCCCTTCCTGCGTCCCTTGCCAATATAATGGAGGAGATGGACTGCTCAGGGGCCTCACTAAACAACAACCCAGGACCTTTAGCCAATTCAGCATCTGTTTCACACCTAGGCCCTTTGGCCCCTCCCAACTCTCCGGCCACCCAGTTGCTTCAGGACCAACTTCACGACACCCAATTTCAGATGGATGGTCTGGAAGCCAGTCAAAATTCACGACGACAACCCCAATCTCGAGTGGGTTCCAATGCTGACCCAAAATGCGAGTGGCAAACACGCCTTGCACTGGTGCAGAGCTTGGTATTCGACCTGCGTCAGGACATGGATGACCTCCGGTTCCGCCTACAGACCCTGGACGACAAAGCCTCTCGACTCCTGCAGTTTCTCTCTGCATTACAAGGTGCTCATCTCCTCACACCAGAGGCAACCCAATCAACAACAGCCCAAGTAGCAACAACCTCGGCACCAATGTTTCCACTGGAATATTTGGTCCACGCAGACGCAGACTACGAGGACCATAGGCTTCCATCACTCCCGGAGGACGTCCATAAGGAAGATCTCCTGCCATCAGAGATGGAGAGCACTATGCAACTGGACCGCACACCAGTCCAGGAGGAGCCGCCTCTTCTTAGGGACACGACATTTTGCGCCTTTTGCATGGTCGTGTCACCGCACTACAACCCATACCGGTGACCTCTATTTTTTTTGTTTGTTGTTTTGTCATATGCATGCCGACCTTTCATGCATTTGTCCAAGGTTATTATAATTAGTCTATCTACACTTTCCATAGTTCTAGCGCCCACCCTTACGGGCCAGAATTTTGAACTCTTTTTGCATTAGTGACAATCTACACTTAAGTTATGAAGCGGTTTGGCTGGCTGAGCTAGTTTTCCCTCAAGGCAGCTCAGTATTTACAGCTTGAAACCATGGAAATTCTCTGTACTCCTTCATTTTGACAGACTTTTATACAATCTTACTTATAAAAAAAAATTATTGAATAAAATTTAAAAAATTGCTTATACTATTCATTAACTAAGACATGTTATAGCATTATATAAATTACTTTAAATCTCCATACAACATTATAATATTCTATAAATTTCTCTGTGTCATGTATATCACAGAATTGTTYGCTGCAAAATGTATATGACGGAAGTCTTTGGTGCAAAATGTATATCATGTAACACATTGGACATGAAAAGTGTGAACCTGGGACTCCGCCAACCCGCAACTCCGTAATTGTTTAGTACAAAATGTATGAAGTTTTATAGCATTATACAAATTACTATAAATCTTCGTACAATGTTATAATCTTCTATAAATTACTGTCTCATGTATATGACAGAATTGTTGGGCGCAAAATTCCTATTGTATGCTAATTTTTTGGTCTTCAACGACGTTGATGTTTTAAATGTTGATGTAATTTCCAGAGATATGTAACAGACATTATTTATTTTATAATAAGTTTGTATAGTTCGCAAGCCCACTTGTCAATTTGTATAGGGCATGGAACAAGAGAGACCCATTTTTGAAACCGATAGCCCAAGAACCCGCGATCCAAAAACTGGCTAAGTATGGAATGACCGCTCCGTCCATGCTCTGTAAAACGTGTGCAAAGAAAACCAATTCGGCAATGCTATATTGTTTTTGTCCAAGAAAAGCCTTAGTTTTAAAGCAAAATAGTTCGACAATGCTAATTTTTTGGTGTTTTTCTCCACGAACCTATGTAACAAACCTTATTAGTATTCTATTGTATAACTGACATTATTAATTTCTGATAAATTTCTATAGTCCGCCACTCTGCCTGTCATTTTGTATATCGCGGAACTGTCAGTGCTATTTGTAGGTAACAGAACATAAGAGGCCCAACTTTGAACCCGCCACCTCGAGAACCCGTGATCCAAAAACTGGCTAAGTATGCAATGAGGGCTCCATGCGTGCTCTATAAAATCTCATCCCCATACTTTATAAAAGTACAAATTTCATATGTATAAATCTAAATATATACTTTATACAAGTACATATTTTGTATGTATAAAAGTACATATTTTATATGTATAAAACTATATATTTATTTTACTATGTTCTGCATGCAAACCACATCTACTTCAACTTTCTACCCACGTGTCTCTACTACCTCACATTTACTCCCATCCCAACCTAGCATGGACTCTGCTGCCATGCAACACTTGTTTTTGAAGTGTGATTATATCTTTCATATTTTAAAGTTTTTTTTTAGATTAATTTGTTTATAAGTTTGAATAATAAAGTTATTCATGTCACCCATCTTAGTACGATTCTAACTTAAATGCATTTAAACATGGAGTTTCTTTTCATAATCAAGCTCACTTAGCTTGCTACCCTATTTAGAACATCTTAAAAAATATTATCCCTTATGAATCCATTATTCTAAGTTCCTTTTGTATTTGATTGTTTTTTGAAGAACTATAAATGGAAAGACCAATTCAATTAACATAGTATATATATTCAATTTAATATAAAGAAAAAATATTTGAACCTTGCATAGTAAAACATGGATGAACAAATAATGTAAGAGAAGTCACTTCATCAATATTACAAATTTACAATGATGCAGTTTTTGATGGGCAATTTTTTTAACAATGTAACAAGAATTTTGGGAAGCCAATGTTAAATATAGTTCATACCGGTCAAATTCTAATTTTAATTGTACTCTATCTATTACACACATAGACAAGCCCTTGTTCCATGTATGCCAAGCAAAATAATGCCAACATACTAAGTGGAGCCAGTCCATGTCATTCTATCAACATTATTATGTCATGTAGTTTCCATATGCACAATAACGTCGTTATGTCAACATCAACTTTAAATAAATAAGTTTTAATCATTTATATTTTAAATATAAATGAAAGCAAAAATAATTCATACATTTTTTAAACAAAGACAATACATTTCTTAATCTATCTTAATTTACGAATATTAACATCAATTCATTGATAAAGTAAGAAAAGATAAGATTTATTAAAATATAATTGTCATATGCATAATAACTTTATTATGCCAACAACAACTACTTCAAATAAATAAGTTTTATTCACTTATTTATATTTTAAATATATAATAAAACAAAAATAATAATAATAAATTTTATGAACATTATTATACCATATGACAAACATATGCATAAACACTTCATTAAATCAGTGTAAACTTCAAATAAATAAGTTTTTTTCATTTATATTTTAGATATACATTCATACATTTTTAAAATAAGATGATACATTTCTTAATCTATTTTAATATTTTAATTTATGAATATAAAAATCCATTGAAAAAGTAAGAAAAGAATCCTTAAAATAATGCATATCACAATCAATTCTTTAAATCGTAAGTAAGAAAAAATATTCCTTAGAAGAGTACAACACAATCGATCATTAATCATAAGTAAGAAGAAAAATTCCTTAAAATAGTGCATATCATAAAGGATAGCCTTCCCACTTTGCAAGATGATTTTTTTWAACTGTGAAAAACACAGAGTCGATGGAATGTTTATTGTCAAGATTAATTTAATTATCCTGAAAGAAGTACAAAAATTAAATTAAATGTTAATAACAATTTTAATTTAATCAATGTGGAATTCAAATTTTCAATATTTTTTATAAATATATGTTAAATGATTAACAAAGAATATAATAATAACAYATCACTTTTATGAAAATAATAATAATGATATAATATAATGATAATATGAAAAAAAAAAAATTAATAAAAATAAAAATAAAAATATTTTTTATTTTAATTTTTTAGATATTATTTTTTTCGAAATTAAAATGAATATTGTATTGTATTAATACTCAACTTCAAATTGATAACTCTCTATATTGTATACGAATTGATATCTAAAAGCTACAATGAAATTGTCACATTTTACAATATTATTCAATGTTTAATATATTTTATATTTATTGATATTTATAAGTTACAATGAAATTATCACTTTTATGTTTAATATTTTTTACATTTACATCAAGTTGTGGAAAGCACAATACACATAACAACCCACAAGATATATTGTATGAAACAAATATATGGAGCTTGTATTAACACCAGGTGGTGATGCATTGAAACCTTATTTTTCCATTTAGCATGTAAATATGTCATCAATCATTCTTAATCGATGTTAGAAACCACCTTTTGGGGGTGGTGCAAAAACTCCAAATCTTAAGTAAATGAAATTGGTTTTGGTTTGTTGCAACCATAGGAGAATGGGTAGTGATGCAAAGCAAGAAGCCATGTGATATTTGATAAGATCAGAAAGGCTAGTCGTCATTCTCCTTCAAGAGACAAAAGTTGAAGACAATGTCATGATGGAGCTAAAAAGTAAGTTTTGTAAGGGATGTAATGGAGTTGTAGCAAGTGCATGAGGAGCTTATGGCGGCATAGGCACAATATGGAACCTTTCCTCATTCATGTTAATCAACATTGAATCTATGCTAAATTTTCTCTTAAATCATCTCGTAAGAAGATTCATCTCCATAATATTTATGCACCTATTCATTATAGGGAAAATAAAGCTTGTTGGGCTTCCCTTAAAGACCATGGAGATTCTCATTTAATCATCAATAGGATTTTAGTTAGAGACTTTGTTATGGTTTTCTCCCCAGGGGAGAAAAGGGGAGGCATGTTCATTAGAGACCCTCTTAGAGAAATGGTGGATGAGATCGTTGTAGATTGGGATTTTTGTGATCTAAAGACAAAAAAAGGAAAATTCACTTGCTCAGATAGACATCTTGGGCAAGGTCATATCACTGAACAATTAGATTGTTTCCTCATTTACAACTCCTTTCTTTTAGATAATCTTCATGTGTCCTCTTCTATTCTCCCCTCAATGACTTATAATCATAAGTTGGTTCTACTCAATCTTCAAGCGGTCATAAACTATGGGCCTATCTCCTTCAAATGCAAAGAGACAAGAGAGATTTAGTTGGGAAGTTGCACTAAGCTTTTTGTAGAGAATAATAGCATTGGATTTTGAAATCAAGAAATATTTTGTTGAAAGAGGAGATATGAACATGCCCTTCTTTCAAAGTAGGCTTGTGCTAGACAACTAAGAAATCATGTACGAGAAATCCAGTGTGAGTTTGGGGAGTAACTTAGAGAGTTTGAGGCTATTAGGGAAATTGTTCATGAAAATTTCAAGTGTGTATACTTAAAGGAGGATCCAACCTTAGAATCCATCACGTAAGAGATGTTGTGGATCATACAAGCATGGTCTCGGTATAAGATAATAGAGCTTTAGTCCAACCAACAAAGGAAGAATAAATTATTAGAGTCATATGAGGACTAAATCCGAACAAAGATCTAGGCCCAGAAGGATTCTATATCCACTTCTATAGGGCTTGTTGGCATATAATAAAATATGATCTCTATTGTATGCTAGACATATCTTGCCAAAAATCCAAGTTGGGGGTGGGATAAACTCTTTTTTTTTGGATCTCATTCCTAAAAAAAGTAATCCCTCCTCCTTTGCCACTAGCAAATAGATTGAGCTACATGATCTCTTAGTTAATATCATAGAGTCAAGGGGGATTCAATCAACATAGCCAATACCTTTGACAGGGCTAGGCATGCATTCCTTCTTGCAATACTTAGATAATTTGTACATGTGCTTCACTTTATAAGTCGGATTAAAGCTTGTAYTTGACAACCATGGATCATGCTCCCTTGGTGAATGGTAGGTCAACCCCCTTCTTCCAAAGCAGTTGGGCCCTGTGGTAGGGATGCCCTCTTTTCCCCATGCTATATATTCCCATGGTAGAATCTATGGGAAGAAAACTAGAGCAAGAGAGGTGGATTGGACACTTGATGGGGATAAAAATTGTATTAGGTGTCAAGGCAATTAACCATTTTCAATTTGCAAATGACACCTTGTTGGGAGGCACCTCAATGGTTATATCCAACAAATGCAAGTGTGTTTTGAGTTCCTATTTGGACACCTCTAGAGGAAAAATCAATAAATCCAAAATTATAATTTGTAGACATTACAACAAATAGCATGTACATTAGAATTATCCCTAGTAAACCCTCAGACATCCTTTAGATATTTGGGGATCCCTATTACCTCAAAATATCCAAAGGAATTAGATTGGATGCACAACCTCTAGAATGTTAATAAAAATGGCACAATGGGGATCTCAATGGTTGAACCCTATTACCACCCAAACTAGCATCCCTTGTGAGGGTGGTCTTGGGGATAAGAAGAACACAGGAAATGCACCACTGTCACCTTAGCACAATCTCCCTTTCACTTTATACCAACTCCTTGAAGCCACAAGGGGTATCCTAATCCTTGGAAACAACATGTATAGTGCAAGTCACTTCCAACTACACACTTCAATTTACGTTAGGCCAATTCCTCCGTAGCCAAATGACTTAAGAATATTCAACCAAGGGTTAGGGAAATAACTATTGAAATATAAAGAGGATTAGGAGCTAATTATATGAGTGCTAAGATTTGAAATTAGTATGCCACAATCGAAGTATAAATCAACACCAAGAAGTCACTCTTTAGATGAAGAGAAATGTATCTTTAACTGCTCAAGAGTGAGATCTAATTGCACAAATAAAGAGTGAATTATATACCTATGTTATACCTTGATTGTATGTTGTAAAATGGACTAGCTTGCAATTGTCGAACAATTCTAGAATTTGATATATGATAAAAAAACAAAAACAAAGAAAATGTAGATTTTGGGTGAGGAAAAGTACCCCAAGAGTGCCTAAAAGCACTTAGAATGATGAACCTTGGGTACTTTAGCTAGGACAATGAATAAACTATGCAAAAACAACCCAACACTAATTAAATACCCAAGGGGAATAAACTTTAGCTCAAAAACTTGGCTTTATGATCTAAAATCTTGTGGTGACTTGTCTTAGGAAAGAAAGAATGGTGGAAGAAAGTATTGCACAAGAACTATCTAATTGGAGGTAGATTAAAAAAATTAGATAATCAAATTCTAGAAGTAATTGGCTCTTTGATAAGGCATTTATGTAAGGCAATCACCCCTGTGATTTAGGATCATCTCTCCTAGGTGCCTGGAAATGGAAAATTGATTTGTCTTTGAGATGATAAAATCTTAGGACTCTCTCCTCTCTCCCAAGATTCATCTATTAATTGTACCAATGAGTGCCTTACAATTTATGGAGTTCACTCACTCTTCAATTTATCAAATTGCGAGCATGCAAACAAAGGAAAGTGGCTTGGATGGAATCCCTCTCCCCTTCGAAGAACCTCAAATATTATATGGCCTTTCTATTCTCAAAACTTTATGGAGTGGCACCTGTGAGGTAAGATATATGAGACTCGTGTGGTTGGAGATCAACTAGAGGCCCTTAGTTTGTGAAACAAGGATATGCCCATAAGTTGCATAGCTCAACACTCCACCCAAGTCAACCCTTTGCAAAAATATCTAGGGAGGAGACAATCTTCCAAAAGATAGGTTGTTCTGCTAGATATTGGTGTAAGGAAAACCATTAACAATGGAGAATATTTAGAAGTGAGGAATACAAGGACCATCCCCATGCCCCCTATTTCTCACTAAAGAAACCACCCATTACCTCTTTCTGGAATGCAAGTTTACTCTCTCAACATGGTTAATAGCCTTTGAAGAACTGGATTTCTCAATCAATATGCATCAAGACTAGAGGGAGATGTTTCTAACATTGTCGACTTTATATCCTTGAAGTATAGCCAATAAACAATTGCTCATAAGAGTTTGGACTGCTATGCTAAAATTTATCTCTTGGAAGATATGGCTAGCTCAGAATCAACTCATTTTTCACTAGGAAATGCCTTAGGGAGTGGCAAACCAAATTAGAGGTTATCGTTCGAGACAATTTGCTCCAATGGCATGGAAAAATTCAATTCAGATTTCTAGAATTGCTAACTTGAATCTGCAAGTTGTCCTCTTCCCTCAATAAATCTAGGGAAAATGGTGTTTCCATATCTGACCCATTAGGTATTCCATATTCTATGTTAGAATATCCAAAACGGATTTTCTTTGTAGAATACCACTTTTGGGTATTCTAAGAATCGCATCAAGATTTAGCTAACCCATATTGTCCCATTTTCAATGGAACTTTGGTCGAAGTGGAAGAAAAGTCTTGGCTGGAAACTCTCATCATATAGTTGCCAAAAGTCGTCAAGTTCCAATTAAGAAAACCAAATTACAAGTGATAACTAAAGTTGGGGGATAGGGAATAGCTAAAGTTGGGGGATAGGAAATTTCATCAATGAAGACCATATAAAAAACAATACATTCTTTTCTTCCGTGGAGCATCAAATTTAACATGAGAACTTAACATAACATCCAATAACAAAACAAAAGCCATTGCATTTTAAACTTTTTAATTGTTATCCAAACCCTAATTTTGTATTCTCCACCAAAATATTCCCTTCACTCTATAGTGAGTAGTATGACTAAGGAGTTCACCTCATGTGTGTAGTATGACATTACTCTATAGTGAGTAGTATGACTAAGGAGTTCACCTCATGTGTGTGGGTTAATGGAAATGGCTATTCTTATTGGGTTTGTTGTCTTTGGTTTCATATCACATCCCAATCTAGGTGGTGCATTGGAATCCAGCCAAGCGACTCGAATCATTGGTATCCTCGATTGTCTTTGGTTTCATATCACATCCCAATCTAGGTGGTGCATTGGAATCCAGCCAAGCGACTCGAATTTTAGGAGGATATGGGGTGGGGGTTTGGTCTGCTCTAGAATCATTGGTATCCTCGAATTTGAGGTGGAGATAGGGTGGGGGTTTGGTCTGCTCTAGCGTCATTTGTATCTTGGCTATCATTGACTTGAGAGTTCAGTCTTCAGTGGAAGCAATGGCCCACCATCACTGTAAAAAGCAATTGTCGTTGTCGTGTCTTGTGTGAATTAGAGTACTCGTCTATTGTATTGTATGAATTAGAGTACATGAAACGAGGGGTTAAGCGTTGTGAGAAAGAGATGGTGGAGGTACAATGCTCTGTTATGAATTCCTTCGTGAAATAGACACACTGTCAGGATGATTGGGACCAGAAGGAGGAAGAGATAGTCGAGGTTCAGTGCCTACATGAGATGTAGGCATTGGCAGGATGATTGGATCAGAAGGCTCAAATTGAGAATCTCGTGAGGGACTGATGTACGGTACGGCCTGACTATTCAATAATATCGTAATTCCGCAAGAAACAGCGCAGAACATCAATCTGTGTTTGTTATAATATCCCCAATCAGGTCGCCCTGATGTATCATCCAGAGCCATTGCGCACGCGAGCACCAAACTCGGCCATCATCATGTTTAAGTTTCAGCTCTCATCCCCGATTTGGCTTCTCTGCACTTTTCTGAGCATTGTTTGTT